>DWMF01000092.1:0-19700 GCA_018244815.1 Parelbella polyzona | reverse complement strand
CTGACCCCTAAACTAATATCTGACCTGGAACCCGGATATGAGCCCGGCCTATGGCAACAGGTTTGCCATCTATTCCGTTGTGGGACGTAAACGTAACTTATGAAAAGTGGGAGTGTACTACATTCCTCTGCCTACCCCTTCGAACATTACAGATGTGACGTTACGTTTTTTTGGAACTGGAAACAAAACTCTTAGTTGTTAACAACAAATATGTAGTATGCATCAACACAATCTTTATTACTTTTAAATATGTATATCAAAAAGTCAACTTGCATTGCGTTTTCCTGAACATCGCTATCAGTCACGAGAAACATTTCATGTTTGCATGGGGCAGCGGCGTGAACTCCTGCGGCACACGAGTGTTATTGTTTTAATATCAATGCTGACGATAAAGGGATTATTTATAATATTATTTGACGTGTCGTACATACATTGTTTTGAAGCTTATCACTTGAATTCAGATCACATTAGCGGTAGGTACTTGTAGTAACAAATATTGACAAATGTTATGCATGTATTGAAACGGCTTTGGCTTCATAGATCATAGTTAAAAAGTCAAATCTAATGTACAAGCGAAGTCGTAAGCCTATATATATATATATGATCTATGCACCTCAATCAAAAGTAGAGCTGGACCGTTTTAATGAACCAAGTTAAAAATAGTGACCAGTGACTTAATATGTCACAATTGGGTCATAAAAGTGTCTATGCAACAGCCGTTAAACCGCCAAACCATATTGTCCGAGCAATATGTAGAGTTTGCAGGATAGACAGTGAGTTTTTGATTGGATGTCACAACTATTTAACAACGCAATCTTTATTAATGATCTTTATGAGAAAAATTCGATGAGATATCAGACAAATGTTAGGGCAGTAAACTTGCTTTCTCTATATTTGTACTTTGAAAATTTCTTAAATGCGTATTTATGGCAATTATCGTGGCAAAATGTAAGAAAATATTAGTTAATGTTCTGTGGATTAAACTACTCTTACTTTTATATGTTTAAAAGTTTTTTTGTAATACAAACCGGAACATAGACATGCATCTTTTGGTTTTAATTAATTAAAGTACAATAAAATACAAACACTTTATCGTATACTATTATAAAATACAAAGTGCAGAACAACAGAATTCGGTAAATACAAAAGGCGGTCTTATCGCTAAACGAGCAATCTCTTCCAGACAGCCTTTACTAGAAGGAGCTTATTTATAAAAAGAAGAGAAAAGAAAGTGGGCAGGGTATACAACATTGCATTGTATTGATTCCTAGGCAAATATTTTTAAACGTTCATCGATGTAGAGATCGATTGAACCTGCCCTTGCTTAAATCTACAGATAGGTTACCACGTACTACAAGATCAGGGCTACGATCGATCAAATCTATTTAATTAATTTAATTTAATTTAAAGTAATTTTCAATTAAAATCAACCATACATTTTTTCTTCTTCATTTCAGTAGCTATGTTGTCAATGAATTAAAGGAAATTTTTGGTTTTGATTTTTAATTACTATTATGTCATCACGCTAGATCTCTTGCGGGGTAGGCCAGAGAACACCGAGTGTTTGTTCGTGTTTATTTAACTTTTATTGTATACGGTGCAATACTATAGGTATTGCTGTTATAAGATTTTTATGATATAAGATGCTTTAATGATTATTTTTATCACGCAAGTACATATTTATTTATTTATTTATTTACTCTTATGTAACACCTTAAAGTAAGGATTACAAGGGCGTACTTAATTTTAGATGCATATCTATTAAATCAATATACATCTAAAATTACACTCGAATATTTACATGACGTGTATATTACAAGTACACATGTGAGATTCATTAGCGAATATGTCGACATTGTATTGCTAACATCGCGCGTTATTTATTATTCAAACGAATTTGAAGTGAACCGACAAAACAGTTTTAACCCGATATAACCAGATCTGATGAAACCCAATGAAGTGCTGTTTTCATTAGCGAGGGTGAAGAGCAATCGCCCGACGTGGTGACAATGATATGTGACGAGATGGGGATGGGACTAGCGTCCAACGAACTTTCCGATAATTCGGAAGGAGGGAGGGACCAAAGTGGTGGGGTATAATTAACCCCCCTCGGGTTGAAAAACATAACTGTAGGTTGCGAACTGTACTGTGAATGACATTATATTTTAGTGTTAATCAATAAAGTAAGTAATCGAGGACTTGTTGGTTGGGTCTCTACGGATGTCAGACGATTTTAATGATTACTAAATGATTTTGTTTTCAAAAATTGCTGCTTCAATTCGTCGGTTACTAGGTTGGAATCCAAATCCTCTAGAGACTCTGTTCCGCAGCAGCATAAACAGGAATGGATGAGCAACCGAAAATATCACCCTTAGATAATCGTTCAAGGTACGTATATAGTTTTTCGTTATAAATATTCCGGCTGCCTGGCACCACGTTATTTATATGGACGCGAAGGCGTTTTCCTAAAAGTCATATATTACCTTATCGATGTGAGGTTACGGCGTACGCGTGGTTACTTGATAATTTTCCGCCAAATTTCACTGACAGCGTCGGCCGGTCAAACACTGAAGATGGATCGTGTGTGCGGTGCGGCCTCGCTGGAGGTGAGACCCTCGCTAAGAGTGCGGGTCTCGCATATTTATTTCGCTCCTAAAAACGATATATAACATTTTGCTCATTTTTCTGATGCAACAATCGTGTATCTGCATGAGACACTACGTCAATCCTTCGCTATTGCAAATAGGACTTGGATTAAAAGGAGAAATGTATTTAGATAACGTACATTATGAAGACACAGGCAATAACAGAGCGTGTGGATTAATGTAATTGTAAATAAAAACTAAACAGATAATATATCATCTCATCAGATAATAATAGTATCTGGCCGGGTCTCTTACGTAGTAAGTAAACCTTACAGATCTGATGTAAGTACTTCTTCTATATTCTTCACTTTCTAGTCTACAAGTGAATTTCCCAAGCCTCTTTTCCAGGCATTGTTCCTAAATAGGTATACATAATTATATCAAGGCGTCAGGATAGGATTCAGTATGATGCAATAGTTGGATAGAATATTGTCACAACAACGTAACAAATATAAAAAAAAAATTAAATTTCAGTAATATGTTAAGGAAGTTATCGAAGCGAATGATAACATGTATCTATTGCGATCATGATGTATCAATTGAGGTTCTATTTTGTGTCCTATGTGATAATTCGCTAACTTGATTCGCATGTCGACTGAGCGCATGCCTGTCATCAAATACTAGACTTACGCACGAACTTCCTTTCAAATTTAGAATTTGATTTTTTTAAAATATAATAATCGTAGGTATGCGTTTTTTTTATTGCATAAAACCCAGTCTTATAACACACCTCACTTGTAACGAATTCATCGGCTGTACCATCTACGTTAGTGTTTTTAACTTACTGTTACTTAGTGTTCTTAACTACGTTAATGTAATTTTAAATGTATTTAATTTGTTCTGTGTTTCAAAATAAGAACAAATTCGTGTGGTTTTCTTAAATTTTTCTTGATATTAATATTAAAAGTAAGAAATCTTTTAGGTCATGCAAAAACTTACGTGGGAAGTATAGCCGGCAAGTATATTTTAATAATGAGGTGGCATTTTTATATAATTTGATGTCCTAAGCATTCACTATCATCATCATCAGCCTCTGGATGTCCACTGCTGGACATAGGCCTCCCATAATCGGCGCCACTCCTTCCGGTTCTGGGCCTTCCGAAACCAGTACCTAGTTTCTCGCTTTCTTCTTCAGTTGTTATACCATTAAATATTAACTCATATATTTTAGATGAATAGGGTCATAAGATTCAGATTGCTATTATGGGTGTTTTAAACTCGGACAGAGAGCAACAAAAAAACATTATGCAGATACGGTATCTATAGATGAATTTAAATCGGTTCGCGTGCAATTAGCAGTTATCTGGTAATTACAAATGCAGTCTAGAGCTAATATAAAATATAATTTTGAAAATTTTGTGCTTACATAAATCGTAAAAACTCTTATTTACTGTTGATAGTTAACAACTGTTAAAAATATTTTGGTAATAAATTTTTATAATCGATATACCTATATACTTGTTCCAAAAATTTTTTCAATTTTTTTGCAAGGAACGTTAGTAAAATAAATATCCAGAGTCCGAGTCAGTACTAGAAAAAAAAGAGAAATCCAATAACATTTCTTACATCGAACCTTAAACAATGCATTCCTCCTACAGTTTATTATTGTTAATATAATAAAGAGCTCATAAAACCTGTTTTAGATGGTTGGTTAACGTTATTTTGACTAAAACTACGACAAATCTTGAATTCTTAGTAGCAAATATTTGGCTTGATTCTTATATTTTTAGCCTCATCAATTATTAATGAAGTTTATTTGCCGTTCAGTTCCTTTCGTAGCGTGTAAAGTACTTCTACTGGAAATTTCCTAATAAAAACGAGTGAACAACTTTTAACATATAGATATATTTTAGTATTCAAACGCAATGCAGTTTACATAGATTAAAATGTTATAATACAGAATGCTATTTTTGAATTCCTACGTTCGTAACGAGAGAAAGAACCAATTTAGCAATTATTAAAATATCTTTTGTTGTTCGGCATATACAATTTATACTAATATAGTGTTCTACGATATTTTAAAATATGAGTACTCATTTTTAAATATCGAGTAATGTCAAGACACAAAAAATCTTAAAATTCATAAACAAAATCACTAACTTGCAAACCATTACTAGGCAAACTTTAGTAAAAAATATTAAAAGAGATGAGATGTGGGTAAGAAAAGAGGTGAATAAAATTTTCAGTGATTACAATTTAATAGCAGAAGACGTATGGATAAAAATGGTAGTAGAAAGGGAAACAGGATATCAAACTGGGAAGTTAAATTTCAAAGTACCTATCTATTTTTATAATGCTCCATGTCTGAGGCTTATTTGGGAGAACACACAGACTTAGGCTAAAATTTGGGTCATTCACTGTTGAGGATTGAACGGCTGTACCTACTATAATTTTCGATTCCCAAATATTGCAGATATGTAACAGACAAGAATTTACGTATTTGTAGCAGAAATTATAGTAATGTTCAGCCTGGATATGATGGATATGTTATATATTCATGTGATATGGGTAATGGGAGAGCTGTGACAGCTTTTTTTTAATAGGTATTAAGAAACATTTTTTAACTCAGTAATGCAACGGTTCCTCTAATATTACTACAGAAAACGTACGCTAATCATATGAACTGTTTTTAAATTACGCAGATTTTTGTCTTTTTTAAATGACAGTGTCAGAAACATGTGGGCATTCGTTACGTTATCAGTGAGAGGGTGAAAACGGTACGTCATTCTGTACCTAAACATGATTTTCGCGCGGGAAAACATCTACATATATAATATGTGTGAAACTTGCAAGTACCATCAGTTTGCAAGTAACCGTCGATAGGAGAGGACGCATATATGCATTGAAAAATGCGTGTAACATTTCGCAAAAATATATTGTAATATCAATAAAAGTGACCTTAAATTAGTTTAAATAATGTGATATTATACAGGCATTAATTATAAAACTGTGATATTGTGTCAGACTATTTATATTGATTTAGTGTAAATAGTATAGGCAAATAAATATACGCGATGGCTGATGAGAAGTAAGTAGAATTGTTTTTAGTTATATTTAATTTAAGACCTCATTACCTTGAAGATATATTTTATCTATGACACACATGCATTGCATTCCATTTCAAATTAATGTAACGGTTTTTAGTCGATTTAGGATTAATTTTAAAATATAGTAAAAGAGCAATGTAACGGGATCTTAATAAAAATAGTTTTTAATGTATGGATCTAGGCAGTCCATGATCACACCATAGCTTGGTGCTTCGTGTTGTCTGCATATAAGTGGTTCCTAATCGAGGCAAATACATGCAAACGTACTTAGTTATTCTACATAATTTATTTTGTTTGTGACACACGTGTATTGATGTTATTCAATAGACACTCATTGATAATTAAATTAAACTATGTTTTACATGAATAATGCAACGTGCAAACAATAATATTTTTCATAAACAACACCGAGTTGCAGTGTCCTATACTTATAAATTATGTGTATATCTATAGATACATATATGGACAAATAAAATCATGTATAATATTTTGAAATAGATGTGATACTTTAATGTAGAAAATTGCAAAATAAATAAAATTAGAGCGTAGTACAAAAATTAAAACAAATATAACTTGTTATTGGAACGGAACGTAAAAACACAATTTTATTGGCAATTTATAAAGCTTTAAATAATATTAACTGTAAAAAATTCTTATACTTAACTGTAAAGAATTCAATGGTGTATTGCTATATGGGCCATTAGGTTATTTAAAATAGAACGCTCTTGCGTAATATGAATGAACGTTTGCGTCTTTTTCGCGGCATTTTCCGTTCTCAAACCATTACTCTCCAGTCCGTAATAGATCAGTAAGATCATACTTGAGACTTCGCCGTTCTGAACAATACCTGTAAAATTGTAGCACACAAAAAACAGTATGCAAATAAAACTGGCATGTTTGCATATTGATGATATGAATGATATGGAGATGATGATATGGAGGTTTCTATGTATTACTTTATTTTGATAGTTTTGTTACGAAATCATACATTTTAGAGATATGTATTTTCGTAACGCAAATACAAGTACCACAGAATAGATTGGTTATATTATTATTTTAATTCGTTTTCAGAGTTTATATATCCTTATTATAAACGGTAATTAATTACTAATGTTTAGTGTAATTAGTGATATAATTACATTTTAAATCTGCCAAATCATGGTTAGCATGTCTCCTAATAGACTTCTGTCTCTGTCGCACTGCCCCTGCACTTATATCTACTACTGGTGTTACAATTATTATTAAATTTAAAATATAAAAATAACGTTTCTCTAACTCAAAATTCCCCGTAGTTGTTCCGAGTTTGGATTTGTGTCCACTGTATGGGAATAAATTGGGAGTAAATGTAGGGAAATGGGAGTAAAGGTAGCGTTGTTATTCCTTAATTTAATTTTGTGTTTATAATTTGGACATGCTTATCCTTTTCATTCATATTCATTTAAAATATATGCCAATAAATTACCTTTTGTTTTTCATATTAGAAATGGAATAAAAAAACTATTATCAGTAAGGTTGCCATTAATAACATTATATAACTAATAATATTTTAATTTTATTCAAAAATATTTATTATATTAAGTTTAACTAAATATTGTCGTTTAAAAAATAAATATTAAATGCTTAGGTTATTGATAACCACTACCCATAATTATTATTATTTTGTGTTCATGACAGGTTTTTGACAGTGTAGAAAAAAATATCGGGTGTGAAATATTCTTACGTATCTGAAGTATTTTCCCTTTTTCTTTCTCCTTCTAGTACTTTCCTATATTATCATTCTTTAGTATCTGTACATTAAACATGACTTACAAACGGGAGGGGATAGAATGGGTTTAAGGTACAATTCGTAAAACATAATTGGGTACTACGAGCAATAATTATAGTATTTACTTTGTATTTATACATATAAAACACTACAATTTTAGTCAACAAATAACTTATTTGAAGACTGACCAATGACCATATAACTCTGACGGTGACAACAACTCATTGTATTCATTTAATTAAAGACATCGTGACATTTTAGAACTGTCAAACAAGTACACATTACTGAACTAAAACTGATCAATTGGTACTGAGCATTTAGTTAATAAAGAACAGATGATATTTCTATGCGAGTGTTTGGAAATGTCATAAGTTATTTCAATATTTTTGTAGGAATTGAAAAACAGTATGATATATGGAGGAGTAGATGAATATCCATCCATATACATACATAGATATAACTTGTGATACTGCAACAACTCTTATCATTTAATTATTCACGTAGATATGTATAATATATGTATTTGTATGCTAGGTTTATTATCACATCATTTCCTCTGTTATCTAAACCTTCTTATTGTATAAATAACCGCGTGCAGACATCGAGTCGCTTTGT
Organism: Parelbella polyzona; assembly: GCA_018244815.1. NCBI lineage: Eukaryota > Metazoa > Arthropoda > Insecta > Lepidoptera > Hesperiidae > Parelbella > Parelbella polyzona. The sequence continues at coordinate 11,628 of DWMF01000092.1, read as the reverse complement.
TTCAGTTTATACCTAATATTGCATGAAATGATGAGACTTTAACAATGGGATATTAATTTATTTTACAATGGAAATTTGTTTAGTAACACATGTAATATTCTTATAATCTTCATAAACGCAAACCATAGACAAGTTTAACCGATTTTTTAAATGTTAAAATTGAAAAAAAAATCGAACGCATTTTTATCAGGTTTTTTTATATGTCGGCATTGACAATAGACACTGTAACATTCGTAAGCATTGTTATGAGTCACATACAAGTAAAACTATTATTGGGTTATAATTAAACATGAAATGTTTATCTACATTATTATAACTAAATGTCAGTCTGAATGTTAAAAGCAAATACCATAATAATAAATTCGTGTGTTCTAGTTGGTTTAAAAAATTGTCTTTTGATTTTCTTTTTAAATCTAACAGCAACACGGTGTCGGAAATAATTAAATTCAGACTTTGTACTCTCGGATCACCCTGAATACCAGTGCTTTGAATAGGACAAAGCATTTGCCATTTTGAAGGGGATGTTTGGAAAGTTTGGCAAATAACAACAGACCGTTTCTTAGTTTCTCAGCAAGGTTAAGGTGTGTGTTCTGGCTTATCGCCAAACGTTTTGTTATGCCGCTATCAGTCGGCCAGTGCGTGAGCGGTCAATGCCCTTTATATATTTTTTATTTACGCTCTTTACAACTGAAATTTATCGAGTCTCGAAAAAAGTATGGTGAATTTATAGTGTAATGACCTGAAATATATAATTAGCTCTGTGATACAATAAGAAACAATGAAAAAAGCACTCGTAACATACCTACTTAGTAAAATAACAAGTAAAATTCAACACTTTTCGTTGACCAATTGGTTCACTCACTAGATGACTGTGAATATTTAAAAAAAAGAATTTAAGCATTATGTACATATGTGTATAGGTAAATAATTTTGCCTCTTGCACGTCACGTGGAAAATTGTTTTACTGTAATTAAACGTTCACATTAATTTGTTTTTGCAAATAAATTGTTTTAAGAATTTTGAGTTGTTATGTGCGAAGAAAATACAAATATTCCGGGTGCTGTTCAAAGTCCACTGAAACGTTGGTTATGGACAAACGTAATTATGCCAAATCCGTGGCCGGGAGCCAACTGGAGCGCGTGACAAGTATCACACTAAATATTCGTGTTTCTCAAAATTTTGTATAGGTTTAATTATGTTTTTTAAATTTATTAGGACTAAATCTGCTGGATATAAAAACAGAAGTCTTGGTGGCAATTACTGTTTAGGTCAACGCTCATTTGAACTTTTTTCTGAGGTGTATCTTAGGGGATTTTAGGGCTTTGACATTGGGTTCTACAAGAAAGGTGTAAAAGAGGTTTCTTAAAAAGTTCACAAAGTATTGACCGCTCTAAATACTTATAATTATTTTTAGACATCGATAACCATCTATTGTCCGGTCTTTTGTCAGTTCGTTGTGTCCAATTTATTCAATAAAAAGCTTTTGTTAATTACAGCAACAAAACCGTACAAAATGGATTTGTTGCAAAGTCAATTTACAAATTGATGGTATTACTTAACATATCTATTGAAGTTTCGTACAGAGGTGTATATATCAGAGCATATTATGCAGAGCTAAAAAGACGGAAATTAATGATATAGTTGCAAACAGACTATGTGTCGCTAACAAGTTACATAGATAATGCGATCGAACTAGACAGTTCACACGTGCACAAATGTGATGCACGAATTAATCAGCGACATTAAATAGTTTGTTGTTGTTTTATAAATAGTTCGCTGCCGGTGAGTTTGTGGACATTTCATAAGTGGCACTTGTACACCATTGAGTTCAATTGTTTTGTTTCATAAAATGCGTAATGAAGCGGTCTTGGTCTAATGGTGTAGGTTCTATTTTATCACAGCGTGAATCTCAGGTTCGAATCTTGTTATACTCATATGGTTTTTCATTAAATATTACTATTAGTTATATTAGATAAGAAACCTTCAGAAGAAAATCGGTCTTACAGTTCTTTATTATTTTTACTGAGAGTTTATGAAGTTTGGTAGACTGACTTGACACGTTGAAGGTGTGGGTTGACATACTTCGTATAAAGTTTAAGATGGATAAGCATACGATCAAAATGAAAAAAATATTTACGGAGAAGATAAAAAGTGGTAACCCTAACGAAAGAAAATCCGGGATAAATTAATAAATGATAGATTGCCACTGATGGCCACACTAGTCTATAATAGAATCCCACGGCTGAGCCAACAGTAATGCATACGATACGCTGTGCCACTTCGTTCCCGGTGTCTTTGCCAATTCCCGAACAAGAAATAGTTATGCTTACATACAAGTGTTAATACATAATAGATGTAACATGCAATAACCACTTTAAACGTAACAATATTGCGTCTTGTTTACCTCAGTATATGTAACAAGATAAACAATGATCCATTTATTCACAGTTACCGGACCGTCACTAAACAAAACTAGTAGGTATGTGATAATCATTCCATACGTAGCTACATGGTAAATTAAAATGTTACATAAATTATAATTTTATTCTCTCGAAGTAGATGCTTCTACGAGTATAAGTATTAAATGAGTTAAATGTTGGATGAATAATTTAAATCACAAAAAATTCTAGTTCCCGTAACATGTAAAGAGCATTGAAAAGTATTTCACGGCGAAATCATTGGTTAAACCCAGATTAAACTTCAGTTAATCTCTGGTTACATTGCTCGACAAAATATTTATAATAAAGAAATCTAATTCAATTTAAATTTTCTATACGATCATAGAAAGATTATATGATGTTAACGGATAAATCGTTTTATATATGATGGTGTTTTTTATCTACCCAGTAAGATACATGGCGTGTAATAGTATGTAGTATGCATGGTATATAATAGTATGTCGTAACTTCAAATAGTATAAATCTATTATAATCGTTATAACAAACGTGTTCTGAAGCGAAGCAATGTTCCGTTTACTACTGCAATGTTCTTGTAAACAATGCAATGTTTGTAACTGATTTAAGGTACAAAAACAATACTATTACAATTCGAAACTAGATTTATATCGGTGACTAAAATAGATGGCCAGAACACTGGTTGGCTATTTCTATGGCATAAAAAAATAAACGGAGTGTTGTTTATTAAAGTTTAAACTAATTTCGTTGAAGATCAAATCGTAGAATTTCAGCGCTGCTGTTACTTAGTCGTTATCCAACCACAGACTTGCGACTAAAAGAAAGAAAGAGAAAGAGAAGCTATTGCTATAATTTATACATTATTTTTTTCCAAACTATTTATTACACATATGGTTTTAAAATTACTCATTATATAATTTATTTGAATAATATAATTACTTGAAATACTTAAATAAATCTAAGCAAAATATAAAATGATAATTCAAATGTTTTAAATATGCTAATTTTAATTTTCGAACGGGTCGTCTGAAGACTGTTCGTCGTGTTTGAGATTATACTGTTTACGAACGAATGTATGAACTGAAAGAATGAATCGTTCACAAAAAAAAAAATTATATCTATGTTCCAGAAGTAAATATACTTATTTATTTACATATGTGCGAGCAATTGAACAATCGACAAAGACCTGTGATCGCACTGAACGCGTATGATTTAAAAAGATCAAAAGAAAAGTCCATTGATTCGATAAGTAGCCAATAAAAATAATCTACATTGTGACCTATCGTTTTGTGAACAATATCAATAATCTAAGAGATTATCGAAACCATTTTACGTGTGATAGAGATACAAATATTCAAGGTCGAATGGTTTTTGATTTCATTAGAATTGTTTATCACTATTTTGTATGCATTTTTTATATATGTTGACTATAATTGATAATAAATGTTTTTCTACTCTTCTTCTTAGGTCAACCTCACGGCAAGAAGTATTTACGGCAAGAATTATATGATCCTTTCGGTCATTTGTTACCAGCTGAGACTCGAAGTCATTGTGTCATTTCCATTCATTCTAGCAGTGCTCTCGTACTATGAAGGTCAAAAGTTGGAAATACGATAAAGAAACATAATTTAACTCTTAATCACATCGCAATAAAATGATTTCTGCCGCTGGTGGCAACGATAGTGTCAATCTAACGCTATCTTATCATATGCAACACACGTGAACAACTAATGACTTTCTTCAAGAGGCTGAATGATTTTTATGATAACTCCTCTATCAGATTCAAAGGATAATATCTTTATGATATTAATTTATTGCACATATCCTGAATGTCGACTGAATTATCGCATTTTATAGTTGTGCAATATTGGCATTAACTTAAAATACTTAATATGTTAAATTTATTGTCTTGCAGTTTATTGATGTTATTAATAAAAAGATTTTGGCCGCTTTTGATGTTATTAGTGATTTATGAGATCGTTGTATTATGTGTATATCGTGTGTTCATAACAAATCTGTATCAAAATAGCGTTTGACATTTGAAAGATTATGCGATTTAATTTAGTACCAGTAGAACGGTTTCCAGGATTCATTTGGCAAGCATTTCCCCGCAATCTATTTCCGTATTTTACCACCTGGATTTATGTATTTCAGTTGCAATTGTGTCGAAAATAAACGCTTTTGTAATGCATTACGACACAACAGTTTGGTCCCCAAGTACATTTGACCATTTTGGAATATTTTCAATAACATTGAGGAATTGATGGATGTTTATGAACTTTATTCACTGCATTAGGTTATTACCAAGTCTTTTCGTTCTTAAAGTTTTTTGTCATACTTTTATGTACTCTACCATAACAGTTATTATTGCAGATTAGCTTATTAAGCTCTTGTACATTTCTAGTAGAAATTTCCATTAGACGTTCGGAGTTTAGATTTGTGCCCGGTGTATGGCAATAAGCTCACACACTTTTCCTCGTTGGGACGTACACGTAGCTTATAAAACGTAGGACTATACTGTACTCCTCCGCCTATCTCTTTAGGAATTAAAGGCGTCATATTAGGTGCTTTTTTTATCATTTTTCCTGTTGTTATTTTCTATAGAATTTGTTTTGAAATGCATTATATTAATAACCAAAAAAGGGTCTTTATAGACGAGTTTGGCTTTAAAAATATGGCTCGGCGGTTTTATAGGTTTGTTGTCCTTGTGCTGTCTTTGTCGATTTCACGGTTTGCGCGGTTGATAAGGAAAAAAATCTGCACACATATTGTCGTAATGTTAAGTTACATCATTATTTGATATTCGTTTTTATATTTGTTCTGAATAATACCAATTATGTATACCTTTGGTATAAAAACATTAATAGCAATAACACATACCTACTTACATTGATAGCGGTAAATGCTTTTATTCTACCCAGTACCTATTTAGGAAATATTTAGCTTATATTAATAACTTGTCTACTGGTGTTCAAATAAAGAGCATGTATATATAGGTAAATAAATGGTAAATTTGTAAAATCCTGAGTTTTTATGATCGGGCACATTACACAGTTAAAAGAACAAAAAATGTGCTGTTAACGGAAACAAAGCATTTCCAGTTTTTTTCATGTGCCATGTAAAGCGATCTATACCTATTAAAAAATGGCAATATTTAATAATAATAAAATAAAAATGTTGGGTGCTAAGTACACGCGAAGAACTGTAACTCGACTCCGATTCCGAGCCAATACTAGAAATTTCTACAAGCAAATCTAAATAACGGCTAAAACGTGGAAGTGTACTTACTACACTCCTCTGCCTACCCCTTCAGAGATAAAATTCGTGATGTTACTTTTTTAAAAATGTAAGTAAAACCTTCTACTGTGTAGGAACCGAACCTAGGACCTCTCGATCAGATCGTGCTTGCAACCAATACACCAACGAGGCAGCGACCACCTTTCTTTAAATAATTCCTAAGAAGCTTTGCAACAAAAGATAGAGAAATCAAACATTTTTGAACAATCGAACTTTCTCGAATTAAACGCACAACATGAGCACTTAATTCGAATAGAAAACTGCTTTGTTATTTCCTACAAATCGATTATGTATTCATTATCCATAGAAAATATCTAGAAATGAACGGAGAAACATAAATTTGTAATTTCACTCACATATAACATTGATCTTTATCGTCGATACAATAATATGTGGCTTAAATAGATTGCTGTCGTATATCGGAACCAATGACAATCAGTTTCACGCAATTACGTAAAGACTTACAAGTGTACTGTATGTGTATACATGTAACATATATATTATTATGAGTGCATGGTAACATTAGTTGTTTATTAGAAGTGTAAGTAATGAAGAAACGACACAAAAGTTCCGTTGCTTACCTACATTTCTCTCTCTTCTGAGAGAGAAGTGTAGGTGAGCAACGGGTATGCAAACCATCTGATGTTAATGTTAGGTGAGGTTAGGTTAGGTGAAGTTAGGTTACGTTAAGTTAGACTCGTTTAGGTTAGGTTAAGTTAGGTTAGACTTAGGTTAGGCTCGGTTAGGTTACGTAGGTTATGTTATATGCTAAGTCAATCATAGTAGTGACATGCAAATTTATTTTGAAATATCAATGAATCCCTACCTCAAATCGATCACAAGTAGTGTCGTAAAGGACCAACAAGTAATGGAACAAGTCTGCTCCACTGTTAAATAGTAACTTAAGTAGGTACAATGTCTACTTTACTTTAATTTACTTTAGTAACAAGTACGTACTAGTGTTTTTAAAGTGTCCATACTAACATAATTATGTATCTGTATATTTTAATGTTAGACAAAATGATCTATTATCTGTAGTTTTATTATGGGTCATAGGCCGAATGAGGTATTTAATTGTTAATTTGAACAGTATTAAAAGCTTTATAAGTGTTTAGATAAGGCTTATCGTGTTATCGATTTATATTCGTGTCTGGTCACACTATCGTGTGCGTATCTGTTAAAGATATGATTTTTCTTTAGTTTCATTAATGTCGATCTCTAAACTTTTTTATCTCTTTCAACAAAATTTGTCAAAATAAAGTACTTCGCTTAAAGTGACTCAGGGCTCGGGGTAGGCAGGGGAGTGCCCTACTTTCATCTATTTCCACCCCCCTGTGTCTGAGAGACATTCATTGGTATAAATAACTGTATTTGATAAATTCATTGAAGAAGTTGACGATAGTGGGGCGCGACCCTTTCACGCCCTGCCTATCTGCCCATGCAACATAATTATTTCTTATATTTACCTAGCTTGACTTATCTTACTGATACTAATGTGCTTGTTTGTCCTGACACTTCCGCTCGAACGTTCATTCGAAATGATTTCACGGTGGTGCTCTAACCGTAATAGAAACGTAGCATTATTATTGTCGCTAAAATCAGAAAGTTGTTATGTACTTTCTACCTCATCTGTTAGTTAATGAGTCCGTAATAAATACTTTTTTAAAAGTATATTGACACGTGTCAACGAAAAGCACCACTAAAGTTTGATGTGACGTGAATATTTTGATTCATAACTTGTACCCTGTATAGTGTAAAGAGCAAATGTGTTTTTATAATTCATATTTTACGTGATATGTGAGTGCGTTCCACGTGTGTCGCGATGGCGTCGTGTTCAGGCGATAGTGTGCGAGCTGAGGTACCGAACTACGGCACCATGTGAGTCTAACGAGAAAATTTTTTAAACTTTTACTGTTCCTACCTGTTGTACGAAAAGGAAGGCAGATATTTAGAAGATACATCTGTCAATTATATAGTTTTCATATGTTCTTATATGGGAGAACTGGCTGTACTCAGCCTACTTCGTTTAAAGGACGTGGCGTGACGATACAATAGTAGTAACAACGTTAGTTTTTTTGGATTGTGTTTAAGCTGGACTTATAGTTTAAGGATCTTGAATAATAAGAGGTTTTATTAAACAATCAAATCGTCGTTATTTTAGATAAGACTAATCCGTTCAGATTTCACAGCTGAACGAGTTAATGAGAGGCCCAATTAGGAGAATACGTTCTATCTGTTCTTTTATGTGAGAAGATAGGGATTGAAACATACATTAGAATTTTCGAACAGCTCTATGTTACAAACACATTGAAATCTCATAACAAAATCCATAGCATACTATTGCATTAATAAATTAGAAATGACAAAAAGGTCGGTATAAAATTAGTTTGTATGTAATGAGAAGTGATACACAAAACAACTATGTGGATTATAAGATATAGATAAAGGGCGGCGGTATCGGTTTAAAGGAATTTCGTCCAAGCAGCCTATGAAATAGCTAAAGAAATAAAAAGACTGCTAAGAGCGAAAAAAATTGTTGGCGTGAATACGACATAATATGTCATTTATACATACTACTAAAAAGGCCGAGGAAGAGAGAGGAAAAAGAGAGAGAAGAAGAGAGAGAGTGAGAACCAACAGCAAAAGTACTACGTTATCATTACATACATGTATAAGTATGTATGTAAGTATGTACTTACATGCATGTCCACAAGCTGCTCCAGCCTCACAAACAATGTGCAATCATAGAATTCTTTAATCGTCTTTTCAATTGGCATAGGATCTATTATAGGGCAGATTCTTGCGACGTCTGTTGAATATAAACATTGCTTAAGACAGAAAGAACTAGAAACCGATGGCTTTTATATAAATCTATTATGTTAATATCTAATAAAAAAGTAACGCGTGGAGTTAGTGGCTCAGTTACTCATGCTGATTAATTGAAGAGCTTGATGTTCGAGTTTTGAGTTGTATTCAATACGGTATTTGTTTTCGGTCTAAATGCACAGATTAGTCATTGTGCTAATGGCGTTTTTTATCCTTGGCTAGTCGGCTGACTAATGAGTTAACAGACAATCATAAAATAATACAATACAATAATACATAAAATACAATAATACTTATAATAATAAACCAATTATAATTAAAACTATACTACCTTTATCTAATTAGATGTACGTATTACTCGGGTCTGTCCGTAAATCTTTGGTACGAAATTGCATTTTTTTAATTTGACACTAGCCCAGCAAAGCGAACGAGTAACAACTAGTATTTCAAAATCGAATACATATTAAAATTATATTATCAAAACCGGAATACATAAGTATAGTTTTTAGAATTAATTAGAAATAAATATATTTATTAAAATATCTGGGTGTCCTTTAAAGGAATATTCACCTAATGTTGTAACACGGAATTCAAACATAGCAGAGTAAAAGGAAACGTGAGTTACAGTTTGAACGGACTATATTTTTCTGAATGTGCTTTTTATGTAAAAAGAGCAGCAACTATATAATTGTTTAAGTAGTTATTAATTACCGGTGGCCGCTACTGCTCGTGCCACCTGCATCCTATTCCGAATAGGATTGTAGGAATAGGACTGTTAGTATCCTTTAGTTCAGTTAGTATTAGACGTTAATACAGGAAATAGCACAATTGGTCCAAGTTCAAACATAAATTATTAATTTTTTTATGTTGTCATTACTGAACAACGTTCTGTAAATCTGGTTTCTTTTCTACCGTTTGATTTAACTTAATAGATTTGTAAGAAATAAACAGAAGTTTTTTTCGTTCCTATCCTATATAAATTTCAACTAAATAAAATTTAATACATCTCTGTGAGCGCAATATTTTAAAGAGGTATTCCATACAAATAATTGAAATATTATTATGTATGTATATTTTTTATATCTCTGAAACTACACCTCGTATTTTAAGCAATATTGTGTTCAGATAATAGCCTTGATCAGTGTGACAGTCAGTTATGGTCTATACACACTAGTGCGAGAATTATGCCTCCCTGGTAAGAAAGGCTAGGCACTTTAAGAAATCATCATCATCACTAGCCTACGCCCGTCCAAATATAAGAGATATGAACACATTATTTCAAAGGTGTTTTTATAATTTAATTTTGTTATCCTCATATTATATTAACTTGCTAACTATTGCTTTAGGAATTATTATTATACGTCAATAAAATATTTCATAGTATTAGTATCACAATCATAATGTTTTACGACCGTAATAAATTCAGTGTGATGCATAATAATGAAAATGATATTACTGTCATTTAGGTAAATTACTCCTGTGTAGTGTCCAAGTACCTCGTGTGATGTTAGTATGATAATATTATTAACTACGTGTTGTTAGCAGGTATTGTGACGTTATAATTCAGTACAGATGCTCGTATGATATATTGAGTTTTCCCGCGGGATATCCCCAAATGTTAGGTCATAGAAGATAGCATAACAACATCGTGACTGTATTTCCCCGAAGGGCAGGAAGAGGAGTGTAGTACTCCCCCTTTTCAGCGGTTATGTTCTCTGTTCCGTGGAATAGCGGGTGAGCCTATTGTCCTGTGCCGGACACGAGCTCCGAACTACTACGGGAAAATTCGAATTAGAATATTTATAATGCTTTGCTTGAACTAGAAATCAATCTCGGGACTCCTTGCTCAGCAGTCACGCTTGCTACCATTAGACCAAAGTGGCATTTGAATGGAATTTTCGCGTATCAATGTGGTTTTATAATATGATCTTGTATTATCATATAATAATAGATTTATTCATACATTGTTGTGATCGTCATACATATATGTATGAAACGAGAAATGAAAAATCGGATGGTCACGTGACATATTTCATTTTAATATTGGCAACGATATGCTCATGTGACATATTTCATTTAAATAATGGAAACGATATAGTCATGTGACTTATTTCATTTAAATAATCGGATCTTTAACTCTACAATTATCAGAAAACCTGTTAGACTACGAATGGAAACGAGTAAGGTTAACAGATGCCATATATTTCATATAATGTTAAATTTAAGATTATTATATATGAATATGGATTAATAATACTCAAATATCAGTGATATAAACATAGCTTTTTATCTGTTTCTACGTTTGGTTTATTTGGGTCATATGGTATAGTTGCAAAACTTGATGAAATATTCACAGTTATAGAAACAAACAAACAAACAACCAGTATACACCGTCAAGGGCTCTACCAAGAAATCCTTTCCTCTATTCAATAAAAGTGATAAAATTAACTTGGAGCTCTCAATCATTACAACAAGTTCAATGTACAATTACGTAATAATAGTACACTGAGTTATCCTGGTGGCCCTTTTATTGGTCGTTAATTGTTAATATCATCAGGAAAACATCATGAAAACATTGAGAACCAAGCCAAGTGCATCTCCATTACTACCTTTGTGTCTTTCTGAATGACATAATGATTGACTAATTTTCCCGCTCTTTAGAATCTCTGAAGTCCTTATAGCTGTTAATGGGTTTATTTACGAGTGACCGTTCAAAGGGCTCGATCAAAATTAGATGTGTTTGTAGTCATTATTCCAGTCTTCTAAGGAGCTTGCTTGGTCGCGAAGTGTCTATTTTTGCAACGTAAAGTGAATGTCATGAATTATACATATTAAATGAGAATTAATAGATTGCCATAGCCTTGTAATGATTATAATCGACCCATTTGTCATTCCACTGTTGGAATATGGGTCTCCTCTCATATTGAGAGGGTTAAGGCCATGGTCAGCCACGATGGCCAAGTGCGGGTTGGCAGACTTCACACACCTCAGATTTTTTCTTTTTTTTATAAATTCCAAGGTGTGCAGGTTTCCACACGATGTTTTCCTTCACCGTTAGCAAGTGATATTTAAACTTAAAACGCACTTTTAT
>DWMF01000091.1:0-19723 GCA_018244815.1 Parelbella polyzona | reverse complement strand
ATTAAACATTCAAGGTAATTCAAATTTTCTTTGCTTTCCCGTTTGCCGTTACCTTGTGCAAGATTATAACAGTTCATATCATCATTTTAGTTATTCATATAACAATCTAGTACACACATTTCCACCTTGAAACATATGCCTAAGGATTGTGTAAATTGTACCTACGACTAAGAGAACTACCGGCGGAGATTTGGCTCGCTGCCCACCCGGCGCGAAGATTGCCTTAGTTCAACTCTAATTAGCTATTTCCTGACTCCATATAATACGTTTTCACTCACGTCTGAAACAGAGCTTCCCATTTGACTATTACAAGTAGGTATGTACAACGTACGAACGAGTTATTCTAAAGTCTCTCAAATTATGAAAGTACAATTAATATTATTATTTTTATTATTTTCTCACAGCAGGTCCTTTACGTAGTAGGCATAGATATAAATAGATATATACAAACAGATCCAGAAGTTTGTATAACCATCTTAACGACGAAACAATACATTTTTATCTAATATTTTTTAATTTCTGTTAAGGTATTTAATTATTTCATTATTCGACCTGAAATCAGGTAAGTTTAGCTAACTCCGTGGAAACAGATCGAGTTACCTATTAAAACCGCTAAAAGATATTTCGAATATTTCCAATAAAATTTACTTTGAAAGGAACACACTAAAATAATTAAATTTGTATATTTTGTATATATAAGAGATGCTTAAATATCTAGCGATAAAATATTTTTAATGAGTTGTATTTTTCTCTAAACTAACTGATACCTAATTTATTATCTAACTCATACATACATACTGTTTGCCCCTTAATGTGAGGCTTGGCGCTCATAACTTTCTTGATAGTATATATTTCTTAACTAATTTAATATTATCCAAGACATAAACTGGCACCAGTAAGCTTGCTAATTCTGCGTATTAAAAATTTTTACTTTTAGTAGGAAAATACTCTATTCAATTTTCTTGTCCCTTAAAGTAACCTAACCTAGCTAGGTTAGGTTAAGTTACTGCGTGATAGATCTCGCATTAGTTCATCATAGAATTACATGGTATTTAGCCACATAAAATCACTATTAAATTAACTGAATATCATTTCACACTCATCAATGGACCTACAATAATAAATAATATTTCATTGAATTGTGAAGTGTCGATAACCAAATAAATCATCTTATCATTTTGTATTCACACGTCAATGTGCGAATCGTACCTAAGACTTTCAAGAACTCTTTAATCTCGTAAGCGTCATTAATAAAACCCGCTAATTACATTACTGTTAATTAAAATAGTTTTAACGAGTGTAGTAATACACTTGAGCTCCCTGAAGTAAAATTGTGGACGTGAGAATGTTCTAGATATTTATTATTATACATATATTCTTAGACGGCATATCGGTCCATGTAGAATAAGACTCGTGAGACATGAAATGAAATAAAAATGTTGAATATTTCTGATAAATGGGTTGAGAACCACATGTAGAAATTGAGAGCCACATGTCACGCATGTCACACAGACAATAAATAACGTTTCGCTACATAATTAGGCTCGGTGCAGCCTTGAATGTTGTGATTTATGAAGAAATTTATTCATTAAAGTACATTATACATAAGCTTTTCTGTGAAGTTTTTGTAATGGGTACTATTACATTGAAACTTTTTCGTATTAGTAATTGTAATCTACATTTATTACGCCTGCAGACAAAAGTGTGTAGTACAGATCTACGTTACACTAGTTACATTTACGTCCTGGCACAAATTCTAACTCTGTATTAATATTGGGAATTTCAAGTTGCAAAAACCTAAATTTACTCCAGCCAGGGATCGAATCTCTCGTCCGGTAGCCGCGCTTGGGGCCAATCGACCATCGAAGCAGTCGTCTAGATAAAACCATTTCTTTCTAATAGAAATACACAAAATTCTATTAAATGTAATATTCAGTTCCGGCAAAGGTTTTTTTGAACAGACTACAACACAATTATTTTGATCAAATATAAAAAATAACAACAGATTACTTCGGACACAAATCATTTGTTTATTTTATTCAATTCAATCCAATTATTGTGAACGGTTACAAAACTGAATTTTTAAAAAATACGCAGAACGAACAGAAACACAATAACAGATCTTTTTGTCGTCAGAAAATGAGAATCAAAATTTTTATTGAAGTTTGTATAAATGGAAACAATCCAATTGAAAAAATTGTATTAACGATTTATTGTTTCTAAATTCTGCTTTAATAATATTTAAGGAATCAATCAAGTCTATAAGTTCCAGGTACTGTTCTAAGACCCTATGGATAACTCACCATCCCGTGGTGTACTCTGCTACACAATACACGAGGCTCTGGGGACCAGCTAATCGCGGTATAGCGCAGCCTACCTAGGCATAGCTTGATGCTCTGGCTGCTAATGGTCAGTGTAGATAGAGTTGCCCTTTTAGAATGAACTTCATAAGGCCATAGCCGTAGTCTGTCGGCTGGCCGAGTCTTAATTGGCGAACTCCAGAGGCCTTAAAGCACTTTAAAGATCAGGAACAACTCACGCAAAATATAATAACATTCACTAAAAAAATATATGAAAACAGCAGGCAATACTACCATTTCTTTTTATCATATGATAGGCTAGCGTTTGGCCGCGATCCCGCCTGATGGAAAGTATTAAACTATTCCCTTGAGAAATACCACATACATATGTATCCATAACTTAGTTAAAATTAAGTATTTGTAGATTCCTCTGTCTGCATCTGCGGGGAAATACAGACGTGTACTTACATATGTTTAATTATAAAAAAGAGGTTCCTTGCATTAAAACAGCGAGGACTCCAGCAGCAGTAGGTAAGAAAGAAAACATTTTGTTTACACAAACAAAAAGGAGCATTTGAAGAGCTGTAAATTTATTCAAGAAAATTAAATTCGCCGAGACGCCACTCGCAACTTGTGTACGGGTTCAGTTCGCAGTTTTTAATTAAACGTAATTTCTTTAAGATCACGCCACATTATTCTCAGTATATCCTCCTAGCTTTAATTAATATTGTACAAGGTAGGTATGTTGAATGTACACTTACAGGGTTACCCACCTTAACTATTTCACACAGGCCAACAGAAATGTAAGCAGCGTGTTTCAAAGAATTTCTTTAAGTGACGTCACGCATCACTCTGCTGTAAAAAGATCGTAAAAACTTTAATTAATATGATTCAAGTATTTAATACACGTCTGCAGGGTTCCCATCGCAATTATTGTAATCATATAAGTAGAAATGTCTTCCGAAACATAGAAACTTACAACAGAATCATTGGCAATAATGCATTTTACTTCAATAAATTCCACTTCACGCGATGATATGGCGTACATCGTGTTCTGATCTACAAAATTGTGGTTTTCTTACAGTTGTATCTACCAAAGCTTCGTAAGCAAATTTATTACAGTGTGAGGTATCTCCAGAGATTATCTACAAGAAGATAGGAGATAAACTATTACATTCTGTAATCTTTAGAACTCGTTATTAAAAAAAATTATTAATATTATTACCTGTAATTTGTTATCTTTAGTTAGCTATATTTTTTTTCGACAAAGATCGTGAAAACAGATGGAATCAGGTGAAAAATCCTCCATTGCTATACAGCTCATTAGTGAATTCGGTCCTTTATAAATATTAAAAGCTTATATCGGTGGCCTATACAACGTCCTTACAATTTCCGCTAAGGTGAAACAGGAAGATTCCCTTACAAAATCTCCGAAGAGATTCTACATAATGTTGGAAACGCCTAAGTAAGTTTGCAAAGCAAATAAAACAAATGAACTTTACGTTCCTAACGAAGTAACGTCGGACTTGAGGATTTTTCTCTTAGAATTTGCGAGCGAGCGGACAGAATATTTGATATGTGTTGCCCATTGCGGCACATAGCACCAATATGGGGAAAACGAAATTCTATGTGTTCAGTTTCCGCGGTATTGACTCTAAAGACCGCTTCATGCGTTTATCTACCTTAAAATAAATTCACGATAATGCATAGATCTAAATTAATCTATGTGACTTATTATTTGGTTTTCATAAACACTCAGATAGACCGAACTCTCCAAATAAATTAGAATTTCAAATTCCCTCTGCATGGAAACTGAATGGTTGTAATATTTGCCAGAGTTATCAACAAAAACAACAATTTGCATCGCCTTTTCCAACATCTCAGATCACAAGATTCGAACAGGGAACAAAAGAACAGAATAGAATATTGAATTTTCCCGCTTTACAGTAGCACGTTGCAAATAAATATTAAAAACATGCGACATTCAATGGCTTAAAAATAATTATTAGTAGCATTGTTGTAATTATTATCTTTTCCATCACATTATATTTTTTACATGACAAAGACAGGTGTCACACTGGCTTGATTTTAATATATCATTTTTACATTTTTTGTAATAAAATAATGACTAAAATAAATTCAATGTTGACGACAAAATAAACTACATCAGGTCTACTTGCTCTTTTGAAGTAAATCCGTTAAATAGCTTCTAAAACGTACACACCTCGCCCTACGAACACTTTAGTAAAGGTAGTCGGACAGCCAAAGTTACATTGAAACAAGCTAAGGAAAATAACCTAAATATATTTTTACTTCATACATTACAAACTACTTTCTAAACAGAGTGATATAGCTATCACGACTAATACTTTACTAATAATAGCTTAATCTATTAAATTAACTCAATTATAATGATTTATGATTTAGCTATACTTAATGATATCGCCAATTAATTAATTGATTTTGTATATACATATGTGTGTTCTGTATTATGTATCGCAATAAGTTGATTTCGGAGTCCAAATCACTTTTTTATTGTTTATGCATATTGTACCCCACTTTGCGTGATTCCTGGAGCGCCCCGAGCCCGCTCCAGCCATCCCTAGTAGTAACAAATTGACCGACATTTGCTAACAGCGCGGCCGCGGCGCGCGCTACTAATGATCTATATTTGTCATGATACGCCCTTTCGACCGGGATGTATAAAACCTCCAGGAACAAGGGTACCTATTCATATTATTCTAATATTACCCAACATCTGGCTCTATATTAGTAAAATTGTTGGGAAGATTAAAGTTTTGGTCAGTCATTAGATCCTCTCAATGTCGATTGTCTTGGTGTTTATCGACAGTTGTATGTAAATGTATACTGCATATTGCATCTATGAACATGTGTTAACTATTACTATTTACGATTTCTTATTACCTGCGTACTTCTTCTTATAATAATTTGGATTTTACTTTTAACTTTATAGATTTTATTCATATTAAACAAACGCATCATGTAACACACACACAAACTCATAAACAATTTGTATGTAGCTATATAAATTTTTGTTACAATTCGTATTTATTAATAAAGCAAACATTTAAACCCTCCATCATTCGCAGCAGCAGTGTAGTGAAATGTACTCGAGGATTTCCTGGTATTTAAAGGAAGAGTAGCCGTGCTCCTAGTTAAAGGTAAGTCTTATCAGAGCTAGGAATTTCTGGCAGTCAACCAACAAGGATCAAAATCTGTATGCTATCTTTAAATAGCAGGCATAAATAAATATTAAACCGGGCGACGTAGCTTTAGAAATTACTAAAAGTAAGTAGGAGAAAGGAGTGGTTAAATTATCGGCCTTTTACACACGGGGGTTCCTCGGGCAATAAAAAATGACATATTGATGCCACATCCATCCCCTGAGCGGCAGGCTCGACGTACCCGAAGGTATTCAGTAGAAGTGCTGCATTCGGCGTCAATGTAACAACCTGCCATTTATTCCTCCACAGACTCCTTTGTTACGTCACAATGTACCCTATTAGGAGCGCGGGAGTGTGCTCATGGATTTTTTACGGGATTATACGTCAAAAAGACGGGGTTATTAACTATGTACGTAAAAAGGGCGAAAAGAAATTTTTTTATATCCTATTTTATTTGAGTGCTAGGAGCGCAAATGTTGGCTGTGTGTAGACTTAAAATGAACGTGTATCCTAACCGCTGCAGTTCATTAAGAATCCGTTGAATGTTTTGTTTGGCAACGTACTCTGTGTCCATTTTATATACTTATACCACAGTAAGCCCTCTGCTTCGTATTTAATGCGTCGAAGTGAAAAATCTTATAAAGTTAAGATTTACTTAGATGGCAAAAATATCAAAGAGGACAAGAAAACAGTTATGGAGATAGTGTAAGAAATTGTGGAGATATGAAAAGAGTTTAAGAAGTAAATAATCGCAGAAAAGTATTGACAACAATGTATTAAATGCCTGAATTATTATTATATCATCACTCCAGATACCTTAAGGGAAGGCAGAGAGCATCGAGTGCCAAATATCTCTATCGTTACAAATCTGACATTGTCCTTCATTCATTCTACACTTTCTTTCTACCAACGCGCTGGTTCCAAGACCCGTAACTTCCTGTTAATCTTGAGTTGAGTTTGAAGTCTAGAAATCCGTAACAATAAGTTTTATTCAATCAAATACGATAGGAAATTTCCCGAAAGCTATAATACGAAACGCTGGATAGTATCTAAATTTTATTTCTCTCAATTTTCGGACACGTTTTCCAATAACATTTTCCAATATATGGTTTTCGATGTCGCACTGCCAGCTGTTGACAAAAAGATAAATTCGAAGTGTCTCAATATGACGAAAATTAGCGAGCGAATGGCAAGGAAAAGTTTAACGCTAACTTATAATTTAAAAAAACACTCTTAAATGTCCCTACTTTGTTTAATGATTAAAGCAGCCCATGGATATCTAAGCTCAAAGATCTGCTATGTGTATAGGTCAAAATTAAAAGAAAAAAACAAATTGGAATGTAACTATACAAAGCTATTTGTATTTTTAACATAAAGCATCACAGGTCATAACATTAACAATAAAACAAAATATCATAAAGAAATCTTCAAACCTAAAAGTTGTGTATCTTTTTATACATACATATCTATATACCGTTATCTAAAGACGTCATCGTTACCGTTATCGAAAGTCTGCCACATGCACTGCCAATGTAATAATAATTGACCTTTTTCATTATAAGAGGCAACGAGTGACCAACAATATATTATGTAATAACCAAAAGCCCGATGACGATGTTCACCATGTTTTGTGTGTTATGAAATAATAACATTGATGCAGAAATATTCGTTCCTAATTTTAATGCTGGATTGCGTAATAGATAAATAGTGGAATTTTGGAATTGAAACTGAACATACACAGTTCCGTTATAAAAACTTAATATAATGTCATTCTATTCAACAGATTCTCGCCTATACTGTGACATAAATAATTAATTGACACAACATATATGTACCTATATATTTAAAAGTATTTTTAATAAATGGCACAACGTTGCATGAAAAATTTTGTGAAATTCGAGCAAAATTGAATTTTTCGTAGAATAAAAATTAACAGCCTGCGTTACCACAAGTGCCTTACACGAAAATTTCCACAAAACATGGGTAATTTTATACAACCGCAATAACTGTTGCATTATGACACTCAACAATGTCCGAGATTGAATGGAACCTTTTTCACAATTATAATGCAGTTTCTTAGTTGCTTTTACAATATGTTGATTCGCTTCGATAATCAAAATTTAAAAATCAATCTGTCATTTAAAAATCGAATTAAAATTAAGATTAAAAGGCAATTCGTTGAAGCAGTTTTATGGCCGCGAGTCGAAATTAATGTTGTCATAAAAAGACCGTTATTACTACGATTTAAGGACGTGGTTCATTTATTGCAGTGATCGTGTGTACGACGAAAACAGTTTCAAAAAGAATTTTAATAAAAATAAGCCAAGTGTGATAACATTTGTTTAGTATGAGAGACGCCGCGCCGCCCGCCGATCTCATACGTGAATATATGATGTCATAACAATTATTAATAGCGATAGAAAGGGGGATCCCTTGGTATTTTTTCTATACACTTTGTTTTTACGTTTTCTTCTGCGTTGTTTACCTTCTCGTTTTGTTTTATAGGAAACGGAATGATACCCACGACTAGGCTCCCAAACCTAAATGATTTCATATCGACAAAAAAATAGAAAACAATCGAAGAAGTTGAAGAATGTAAGGAGAAAAAAGAAAGTGCTCTAGGTCTCGGATCACAACAGGTAGGTAGGTCTAGGATCTCAATAAAACAACCCTCCAATAGGTCCGAAACTATTCAGAAAATATCCCGGTCAAGGTATCCCGAGAAACATAATGTAGAGGTACCTACATGACTTAAACCTGTACGTGTTTAATTCTTTAAATAACGTAGACAATATTCTTATTTTAGTCATTTACTAAGCTGAAATGAGCTGAAGAAAAATCCTTTAATAAAACTTCCATTTTATTCATATACTTACGTGTAGAATTGCAAAATTCCCAACGTGAGTCTTAAAATTTCACTTACTATTGATAATATTTTATTTTGATAATATCCAAGAAGATTTAAAAAAATATATCTACTTTTTCCAAACAGAAAAACATTCAAAATTCATTTATCGGAAACGTGTCTCGCTGCAAACAACTGGTCTTCCAAGGATTACCAACACATTGAGTCTACTGAATACAAGATTTTGTTGTTCCCATTCAATTATCCGCCCTCAGTATTTGGGAATACGTGCGAATGTTCGATAAAATTGCACGGCAATGGGGTATTGGGAGGTAAAATACGGGGGAATGAAAATCAAGAAGTGTTTACGTTGATGAAAATGCAGGATTTGTAACGGTTCATCTATTGATTCGGATCGGGCTGCTTGTTATGTAGTGATCGCTTCGTTTGAGACTAGGTACTACTTGGGGTTCCACCGATTGCGCAGAACTGGTTCATCACAGCAGCCTCCTAAGCTATCAAAAGCTCCTAAATTTATGGATGGATGATAACGCCACAAATGAATAGTCACATTTATGTAGTTTAAAAAAATAAGATTAAATATTAAATTAATCTTATATGCCCTAAATACCTACTACGACAGTATTGAACGAATCATAAAAATGGCCGCTGTGAATTTAACACATTGAATGCCTAGGTTAAAGGCAAAACAGGCCTAGGTACTAACATTTTCAACACCGGACGTGTTACCAACGTGTTAAAGTATTAAAGTCCTACTAACATTGTTTTATTAGTAATAGAGTAGTGTTGGATTTATAAACGACTTTCTTGTCAATTAAATGCGTATCATACGATGTAATAAAACTTTTGAATTTGAACCTAAAATATTTAACAACCATTTTCAAGAATACGCTAAATTACTTACGTGATCAAAAATAATTTCCTTGTTTTGTATATTTGTGCCTAATACACATCAAAACAACACTGCAAAAACATGGTATTATTGACCATAAATGAATAAAATTGACAGTGAATAAATAATACAGAATAACGTTGCCACATGCTAAAAAAAGCCAACAAAGGTTAGTTTTATTAAGTAATGTGGGATAGGTACAAATTTTATTGCTTCAACGTTAGCACTGCCCGTTCAGTTAGAAGTGTCAAAGTAAATACAGCTGTGAAATCCAAATAAACATCGCGAAGTCGTACCTCTTTGGGTTACATCAAATCCCACTTGAGTCGGGTCTGATTGAGAAGAACGACTCCCTGTAATTTTGTGTTTAATTACATCACTGAACTAATCTCCTTCTGAACAATCAATGCTTAAATGTTCTTTTTTTCTTTTTAATATTCTCATAGCGCGATCGTAAGTTATTACGATAAGTTATCATCCCACCATTGTGCCGCTGAAACAGACTCAGATTATCATCATCATCGTGTCAGCCTTTAACGTTCCACTGCTGGACGTTGGCCTCTCCCAAGGTGTGCCACAACACTCGATCCCCCGCTGATCTCATCCAGACACTATCAGCCGCCTCCTTAAGGTCATCGGCCATCAACTTATTATGGTTATAGAATATTAAACGTAATATTATTTACTTTTATAACATGCCGACAAAACTGAAAAGTCATGTTGTTTTATAGTAAGCAGGACTTAATTTTAAGATACATATCCTTTTAAATTCGATGATAGATGAAAGGAAATCCAACTCTATTGCCGGAGGCGACGACAAAATCCTAAACCAATAACTGCACTGCGCTCTATATCTTATCCGATTAGCATGTCTTCAGAAAGCATAAAATACCTACTTTACTGGGTTCGATTCCCGCGGGTGCACTAAACGAGCCACGTAGATGCTACGTGTTGCCATACTTAATAATTAGCGCTAGCATTGCTAAGTCTCAAAAAATATCTCGCTTCGGGCACTGTACAACGAATGTTATACTGTCTTAACATAAAATATACATATATACTGCTTATATGTCAATTATTTTGTTCTCAAACATTCAATAATTACATAGGTATATATAATGAACATCTCATAAATTCACGTGGTTCAGGAGTAGATATAATATAAATGTAAGGCATCGACGATCTTATAAGTCTTAAATTTTAGATTAAAGCCCATAAACCATTAAGACCAAAGTACCATTAAGACGTATCGGTTTAGATAAAGCTACCACTCCAGGGCCCTACTGTTTAAATTTCTGCGCGCTCACGTTATAAAGTAAAGAGATAGTTAGTTTTTATAAATAAACTCTGTAACAGTAAGTCAGTGATGAAACCAACACACTTCAGTGTTCTATATAATATGTTGTGTAGTCTGCCAACAAGCAGGTGCCAGCGTGGCAGGTTATGATCTGAATCTTTCCGAAATATCCTGCATCTACCCTATGCAATTAGCAAACAGTAATCTTATTGTTATAAACAAGTCACGTGTTGTTCACTCAATCATGTTCAATCAATCAAGATAGCAAATTCAAGAGCATGAATGTTTGTTTTATTCCAAAGCATGTTGCAATCGATTTAATACCTAACATGGTTACAACCACTAACTATTTAAATACTGTGATTGGTTTGAATATTTCGATGCCGAGTATGACTAACGCATTTATTTTCTAGACGCCGTCTATAATATTCTATTCTACAGCATTCTCTTATGTTAGGGGTATGTTTGTCCTTTAAAAGGGTCAGCACTAACCCGCACAGGTGGTAAGGGCGGAACACTCTGACTCCGTTTTTTCCATGTAATAGATTTCTTTATGGGTCCGTTTTATAGCGGTAAGGGATGTTAGTTTTATTGCGGGTGACTTTGAATCGAAATACGATGTTAAATTTGGAACAAAAACATCCAGGAATGGATATGTTTGTCGAAAACCCAGTAATAACAAGTGGCTCACATTGTTCGAGTCAGTTCCTTCACTTATATAAGCGAAAACGTGTTTCAAGGTAATTGTTGCCGTTAAAACGTACATATGACAATTGATTTTCGCCATAAGTCCTTTTATCGTTCCATTATTGGACGCAGAGGTCCTCTAAAGATGACGCCTAAAGAGGTCGAACCCAAGAACGGGTTCACAGACTTTATACAATTCATTCATGTACATAAACTATGAATAAACTTTAAAATATTCATATATCGCTATAAAAATCGCGTGTAATAACTAACAATCATACTATCTCAATTACATTTTTTTTTGTCTACAGTAGTCACAATGTCTGCTTTCCGCTAAAGATACAAAATACCCAACGAAGTCCCTGGTGCCAGCAACAGACTTGTATCTGTTCTCACTTGGTAGCTAAATCCTGTATATTGAAACAGATAATTATTTAACTCTGCCGTTTACTCCACCATAAACTATGTCTAGCATTACCATCTAACAGATTTACATAATATGTAAGTAGAACGAACGGTAGCTCATTCAATAGCGTTAAATAGTCATAATATAAAGAGATCACCCTGTGCTATAATGTTGTTCGTAGAGCGATGGTGTCGATCTGTGGAAGCTAGTATAATGAAGTTATTTAACTCTACGCAAGGTACGGTCAGCAAAATATTACCTTTTAATTTTGTGAATTTTTACTATTAGATGCGTCGCAGTATAACGTAGCAGTGCAGGGCAGTGTTCTACTTATATCCAAATGACAATAATTAAAGACGTTATCAGAATTTACAAAAAATGTTATTTTAAACATTTTTCTATTAAAATCAGATCAAATTTATGATGCAGTGTACTTTTGACTATAGTATTTAAAAATGTTCGTAACAAAAGCAATGTGATAAAGAAAAGTTTCAATTACTATTTGGTATTGTTTATGTCAACGGTCCCTAGCAAAGTTACTAAGTAGGTAAAATTCATTAACTGCCTATACACTGATCGCTTCTGACTGTCTCAAGACTCTCAAGACGGCGTTAACCACTCGTTATACTGAAATACAGGGACCCGTACTCGTATTACTTATAGCTACTTCAGCGACTCCAGTACCAAGTTCTTGAAACTGTTTAGACTGCTTGGGCTCTTGAACTTGAGTACTAGTTAATAACTGACTGATTATTTCACAGCCACCTCCCGCGATACCCATTTTAATGGTGCAACCTTGCGAAAACGTAATTGGTGAAACGTGGCAGTGTACTGCACTCCTCTGCCTACCCCATCGGGGATTACAGATGTGATGTCAGGTTTTTTTGTCTTACAAAAATTAAAAATTTATTTTCTCGTTCAAAAGTACATCGTTCGCATATGTAGGTATAGGTTAGGTATAGGTAGGTATAGGTTTCGTAACTCGAAACTCTACAATAAGTTTAACTGTGAAGCTAACCCACATCTTTGTGTCGTATATCAATAGCTTGCATTGTTGCAATCTACATAGTTCGATAGGGTTATTAGAAAATTTTTTTTCAGTAACTTAATAACTTTGAGCTGTTCGTTAATTATTCAATTAAGTAAAAGCAATAAATATACATTTTAGCCAACCTTAATTTTTAGGCCGTTAGACCTTTGAGTATAAGGATTTATGGACAATCTGAATTCAATTGATATGTTGAATGGCACTTAAAAATTATGTATAATAGCCATTTCACAGCACCGAAACAAATACTGTTTTTGATTATTATCGTTAAGACAAACGTCCTTATGGGAGATTACTTATTCATTATGAAAAATTACCTAAAATTAAGTGATGAAAATTCATAATGACGCCGATTTAGGGTAATATTCCTGAAAGCTGGGCGAAAGTTACATCTTTGTCTGTAACGGGTGAAGTTTAACCCTTCCCCTTAAAATGAATGTACTTCCAGATTAGGATAATATCACTTGTAGAAGTTTGCGTTTTAATTTGTTTGCGCGAATATCAATGAATGTCCCGCTCGCAGTAAGTACCTACTACGTCCTCCTCCAGGAGAGATATTGAAACCCCACGATTTGAGTACCTATACTATAACCAATGAAAATCAATGAGAACAATTATTATTGTTGCTTGTATTTTAATGATACGATATACATATAACTCAAGTATGACGTAGCTTTTATAATTGGGTTTTTGAGAAATGTAGAATAATTAATGTAGAAGTAAACAATTTACACAATTGTTATTTAAAAAGTATGGTTAAGCCCGAAAATCTTTTACGAACTTCAGCTGGCGAAAAGGATAAATTTAAGTGTCATCTCTGCGTTACGGGATGTTTGCCAACGTCATGGAATTTAAATTCGATCATAAATTGAAAGTGCTTTTTAAATTGGTTTCTGTTTAGTACAAGTGTGTCATATGTGGTCGTATTGCGGCGTTGTTTCGATAATGTTATGTAGCTTAAATATATTCTTAAGTATTATTATCTTTGTAGTAGCATGTGGTCTGGTTTTGTGTCCGGTACCTATAACTGATGAAAAGTACGAGTGTATCTCTGCGAAAGCCTTCCAAGCAAGATTCCATTTTATAATTATTGGCAAGTGTGGTGTTACAGACAACCCTATCTAATTACTAATTGATCAATATTTTTGCTATTATTATTTACAGTATTTGTGGATAATGGATGTGGAAATCGCGATATATGCAATATAATACTAATAATGCATCAAAATGCAAGTTTTAATCTAAATAAGTGTCCATTCAGCCTACACTTTCCAATGAATATCTGGAGACTGGATGCAGATCATTGTGGTTTGATCAAACATTCGTGTAGGCCAACGTTTCGAGAAGCCGCTTATGCCTGACTTGTCCTGCTATTGTCCTGGTTAGTTGAACCATAGTTTTGTTTTTAAATAGATTGCCTCTGTATTTAAAAAAGTTCGGAAAGCGGCATCCCACCAGTTCAGTTTCTATTGTCAAATTGTCTGTCTCTCTTCTTGTCAGCTCATCAGCAACGTTATCGTATACTTTTGGTAACTAGTTACCCAATCCAGGATATTGATCGTATACTGTACAATAGGTAGTTTCTATCTATTACAGGGCTTACAAGTTTAAATGTAGTTGAGCCCCCGAGTAGCTAATAAAAGAATACTTAGTTCTAAAATATATATTACTGTTATAAGTGCAAAACAAACTCTTTGTTGATGCTAAAAATTTTGTAGGAATATTGCTGAGGCACACAGGCTACTTAGAAAACTATTCCATTCCTAAAAGGCTATGAAAAGAGAAAAAATACGGTTTTGTATGTTCATTGATTCTCCTCGAGTATAAGAAGAAGTGGCTAAGAATGCGTAGAACACAATATAAAATAAAATACCAATCGTTGTTGAGTACCTACATGTACTCGTAAGTAGTGTTTCGTTTCCAATTTTTATCTAAATTTAAATGCGGACGCAGGTAGCGAAGGTGGTATAAAAGCTTAATAAATTCCCGCCAATCAGGGCCCCGCTGTTAACTTAACGAGATTCGGGACCAGGTTTATCCTCTCTTAAGATGAATCGGTTTATCTGTCCGTGATCTTGGAGTATCTTGAATGCGATTTTACGAGAGAACCTGTTGTTTAGTATCTTAGTGCCTATATACGTATATGGGTAGTGTCTTCATTATAGATACTTCTGTAGCACTCGTAAAATTCATTGTTTGTTTTACCTAAGTGGGTCATCGAAATTATGAAGAAGGATATTGTAATTATTACACACACATTGTTGTCTCAAACAGAATCATATGAGAAACGGTATTATTAACAGATATACAACACTAGGTAGGTATTGATAAAGTACTATATCATCATCATCATCAGCCTATTTCAATCCACTGCTGGACATAGGCCTCCCCCAATGAGCGCCATCGCGCCCTGTCTATATACGTAGAACTATATAATAATAATAATCTATATATAATAATAAACTATATAATAATAATAAGAACTATATACGTAGGAGATAATTGTATTATTATAAAAAAAATATTTTCCCCTTTTACATTCCATAAAATTTCTAGGAATCATCAAAGTTGATTGAGAGTAACTTCGACGTGGAATCACTTTTAGAAAATGATATTTCTGTAGAATAAATACCTTAAAAGCTACAGCGTGAAAAGGAAATTACGATTTCGCAAGCGTTCCTGTGGGATCATATTAAAGAAACGAACAAAATATTCATAAAAGTTTGTTAACTTTTAAAAAAATCTATCTAGAATAGATGTAATTTTATACTGAAATTCTTAGATACCTTTAAATTGCAATATGAATACAATAATTCAGGTATTGTGCATCACACGTTTCACGTATAGGTAGATATGTACCTACATAATATATCGTCGACGATACTGCAAAACCGCTGATCTACTATTTGCGATAGTGCGTAACTACAAGAATGATAACTTTACAGGAGATAAAAAAAACTGTATAATTTTAGCATTAAGAATGATAAGCGCATCTTATTGAAATTATAGGGTCCTTATAGTACCAAGCCATCAGTCAATGGTAGAAAATTTGCGGTTTTTCTAGTAGTTTGAGTTTTATGGCACTCACGCCGTATTTCACATGAAACTTCTTTAGAATCCTTGTGATTTCAAACCGGATGCAACGGAAAAAACGACAGGTAAGAGACACAAATACTTTCTAGGTCCAAAATTGAAAGGACTGACAGTGATGAGTAGGTATAGGTATTATGATATTAATATGTTAAAAATTGCGGTTTCAATTAAGATTATTTATTAATTCAGATCTTGGCTCCCGATTTGAAATCTTCGGATTTCATTTAAAGATTAGACACTGAATCTAGACCGACCAATCATATTTAGGCAGCTTGCCCACATGCAGCCTCTCGTTAAAAATAATAATCTACATAGCAATAAAAGGAAAAAATACAACGAATGAAAGTTCCAAACTTGGTTCGAAGATCGAGCCTCAGGAGAGCTATTCAAAGCTGTGAACTTAGTTCTCAGCCTTTTTTAAATTAATAGAGGAATTTATTCATTCCATTGTAAGAATAAATACTTACATAAAAACATATATCTGTAAGTAATTAAGAAATAAACAGAGGCGAGAAATTTGAAAACAAATTGAGAAAAATAATTGTTTGATATCGGACCACCATCTACCATTACATATTGATTCGCAAACGTGACTGGAAAACTGTGGGAGTGTAACACATCTCTGTCTGACCCTTTGGGAATTACAGACGCGATGAGACGTTTGTATATTGGACCTAATAATGTTAGTACGCTACAATTATTTCATTCGTAATTGTGTTATTTTAGCAGATACTTCAGACGATTAGCTTAAGTTATAACCCTCATCACAAAGTAGATGTTATTATATCCCCGGTAACTTCTAATTAATCAAACAAAAGGGGCCGGATATGCAAGGATCTAGACATTCGTGATCGGAAGCCCTGTCGTAGAAGTTTTCAGACTAATGCTCTGGGCTTTTTTTCTTTCAATATTTTTCTTCTGACTTTAAAGTGGACATATCATCGCTATAACGTGTTTATCTTTGTAAATGAATGTAGAAGCGGCACATCAGGTTTGTAAGATGTACCTAGTTAGTACTCGGTCCTCCCCGCCTGCACCGGAATGGGCCGAAAAATAAATTCACAATTAGCGAAAGAAAAAATATTGTTTCCTACAAACTATCTTGAAAAAACAAAAAGATCACAACAGCAGAAAATTTGTTTCGAACTTGAGCCCCGAGGGAGCGATATCCAAGTTGGCCTTTGACTTAACTTTTTGTACACTCTTATCGCAAGGATCCTCGATACAAAAAATATAATAAAAAAATAAACTTCTTTTAGTAGCTCTACTTTTTAAAGTCTGTAAAACTTCACTACCCATACAGATGGTAAGACTTGCTTCCCGATAGGCTATGTACATACATATATGATTCTAACAAACTGAAAATTTTGTCACAATAAATCTAGCAGTTAAATTTGAAATACGAATGGATTCGGCATGATCAGTCCTGAATTCAGGCGGAATAGGGAATTGATTTCGACGGAGAATTAAAAAAAATCAATCGAAAATGTAACCATATACGAGTGTTAATCCTAAATGGCCGCACGGATAAGCCTTAATCATATTGCTAAGCCATTAAGGTAACAACATATTTCTATATCGAATCTTCGTAAAAGGATCATTCTGCACGTAACGCTAAAGATGCCCAAAATAGTCTTAAAAGCTTTCCTTGGTACGTACATAAATGAATTCATCTTCGTCACGATGAGTCGCGCTCTGAACGTCGTCTGAACAGAAAAAAAGGATCCTGGAATTACTTTTAATCTGATTAGACAACATTACTACGGGCACGTAAAACATTTTTTAAAGCTAAAGACGCAATCAACTATAGAACTAAGTAGGTACTTACTTCATTATCTTTAGTAGCTTTTTTAACATTCCATTATTGGTCATGGATCGCCGCTGGGAATGAAAAGGAGCATGGTCTGCCACGGGTTGGAAGACATCATGATCCTTAAAGAACGCTTTTGGAAAAAACTAAAGTGAGCATATTACTTTGTACCTTAGTCATTTGACCGCTGTCGTTATAGCTAAGAACGATCAATTACTGAAATGAGACGATCGTAAAACACACTTCACTTTGTTGTTGATGGGATCAGTGTGGAAACATTAATGTGCTGCTATTGACTTAATAATTTTTTCCTTTGCTTGACAATGATAGATAGCTATAACTAGCAGGATTTCTCTTCACACAATAAAATCATAAACGTTACATAAGAATCGAATGAAAATGTTAACAGTTTTCTTTTTATTTTATCACCATTTTACCGCATCGTGGCCATATTACTGTAAACACACCGCAGGGACCTGTTGAGTGCTGGCCTGAAACACAAATCATAGGTGATTTATATTTTTAAAAGATTATTTATATTTAACAATATTATAACTATACCTATAAGAGAATTGGCACGCTGTTTCTTTCTTCTCATCCTTATCATCATTCAAGCAACATACTAGCACAAGCCGTGGAATAATAATTAATGGAACCTAATTTTTGTTGCATTAAACATTACGAATTAAATGTGCAATTAACAGGTTTATTTAACTTCCAGTTTGTATCTAGCTTTCTAAGTCTTGCATTTTTTTAAAACCTCTCACTGGAAAATCCAATTTTATCACTCAATTTCCTTTTGCTCGCGAAGCAATTCCCTTTGGCGCTTCTAATTAGAAACTATAATGAATGGAACTTTCTCTTTTTTGTTCTTCAAGGAACATAGATTAAAAACTTTCAAGAAAATTCTGTTAGTTTCATTTCACAGTTCTTTGGCGCCTTTTTGATTTTTAAAGCTGTGCAGCAACAAAAGAACACAGAAAATTCTCTATTTTAAATCCTAAAATATATAATCAGCTTAACGAAGTCATCTATAATAATCGGGAGGTATGTTACAAAAAAGGTATTTTAAAAAAGATTATATTTAAAATATGAATCACTAAAACCCTTTATGGCACATTATAAGACATTTTGAAAGGTATAAATAATAAAACAATAAGTTTGTGCAAATATTTAAACTGTTAGTTTTAAAAACTGCAGCAGAATTATTTTTAACTTATTATCAGAATTAATTTTAATAAATATGGATACATAGAATGATTAGGAATCTTGCAGCTGTGATTCAGAATTCTGACATTTTAGACGACTAATGCAATAAAGTGACATCTCGTGGCAGTTATTATAACATGAGCTATGGTACACATCGACCTCTAGCGAAAATATGTGAAACTAAGAAGGCGTGGAAGAACACTTGAAAAACAACCGCACGGCTAGTCGATAGCCGTTTTTTATTTGTGAAATACTGAGTTCACATGCTTTATATTTATTAAACTACCGCAGTAACGGTCATTTTCGTCAATAAAAGTAATCATTCGGTAAGCAGATAATCCACACAATCAATTATAATTGATCACGTTTTGTACACTAACAAGATGTTACAAGCAATTGCACAATAACATCCCGTTTCAAAAGGAAGTGATATTGTTCATCTTGAAGCCCTACATGGCAAAAATATAGTTACATTATTAAGTGCAGACAATAGAACAATTGACGAATTTAATGACCTGAAATGTATGATTTCAGGATAGACTCATATAGCTTGGCCGAATGACAAAATGTTACAACGAATTTCCTTCGAAGCGACCTAAAGTATTAACTTGGTGGAACTGCATTCAAAATCAAGCAAAATCCGATTATTCGATCCATTCAACCGTTACCATTGACGACAGAAACACTAGGTATTGCAGTGACGCGAATTATTCATGGAATCCCGACAGTGCAGACGTAGCATTACACCAGAATAAAATAGAAAGCCTTTCCGGAACAATACATGCGATTAAGTATTTCCACAAAATGTTTTGCTGCCTTTCACTTTTATCCGGCTATCATTTATAACATGCTGCTATAAAAAGCAACTATATGTCATTTAAATTAATGTCAAAGACGTTATAAGGCAGGGTAAGAGCTGATAATGTGTTG
>DWMF01000090.1:0-19760 GCA_018244815.1 Parelbella polyzona | reverse complement strand
TTTCTTAAATATCCATACTTTACGGAAAATTACACCATTCCAACACATAAACGTTACAATTTTTACAAATTTTGAAACACAAGACATGTGAACGTTTCTGAACTACGGGTGAAAAATTGAAGTTCGAACTGGCACCGCTACTACTAGGTAACAGTCACATAATGTCTTCTTAAATACTGAATATTAACATTTATTTCAAAAAATTCTTTTGTAACTGAATAGAGTAAAAATTAAATGTTCAGTAGGTGTGTTTAGTGAACTGTGGTTTTAGGTAGTTTTCCACACAATTGGTTTATCACTTGTGTATTTCGTTTTCTAGTATTAAGAACGTGCATGTACATATATACGTGTATAATAATATATATACGTACGTAATAATACAATGTACGTGAACGTAGAACATTTTATAGTTTTTCATTGTTCATTTTTCAAACGAAAAATTTGATAAAAAAGATGAGATCAATAATAAAATTATACCACATAAGAATTTCATTACTTCATAAATAATACGAAATTAAGGCGTTCGTTGTGAATGCGAATGAATCATACAAACGTCATGCATATATAAATATGAATGTATGTACAATGTACATATGTATTTCGAAATCAATCATACTGTAAATGAAATATAGACGCATTTTGTACCTAAAGCCTGAATCGAAGCGGAGCTACAGTAAAAGTGCATATGCTAATTGGTTGAATTGGGTAAGACTTTAGACATTTCGGTGATATCAAACAACATATTAATCCATAAGTCGCATTATTTTGCTCGGCTTTATCAACTTGACTACTACTTAACACGTTCTGACTACATGTAACTGGCAGACATTCGTTTGAGCAGGGCGTTTCACTGAATCATTTCTACTACATACTGGCAAATATAGCAACAAAGCACAAAGCAAATAGGGTAACATTTATTGGAAAATTCGACCCATTTACCATTCCACTGTCGGAATATAGGACTCCTCTCTAACATCTATTTTTCCCCATTCGTACAACTTGTAATTGCTTAAAACAAGAGTGAACAGGCACTTTCTATACAAGCGTGCAGTAACCTGAAGTCCATTTCATTTACTATCAGATTAAAATGTAGTCAAACATGAGACAATGGCTATTAAAATATCTATTGATTAAACTCTCTCATCGTAATAGCTATCCACGTTTACGTCACAAAATGTAGCCTTGAGGCTGTTTCGGCTAACACACGTGACGAAACGCACTGCCGGTCGCATATGAAGCAGACATTAAGACACAATTGGCGTCTCTCACTGCACGGTGCTGGCTATCTTCGTTAAACAAAACAGTACGCTATTTGGACACATTGTAACATCCGTGCCGTTGGGACAGCGGTCGGGTGCTACATCGCTATGTAACTTTTTGATATTACATGACAGACCAGAGTCTGCCCACGATCCCGCCCGATGGTAAGCGCAGATGCAGTTAATTCTGAGAAGAAAAGACTTTTATCCCTCGCTTTAATGAGTCCTAGATTATAGCTATCCGGAAGCACAGACAGAAAGCTGAGAATTCAGTTATGTAACAAATGTACGTTTCCACTACATTAAATGTTATATATAACATATATTACATATGTACGTAAATTTTAATTTACGCTCGCGATCGATATCGGAAGTGATATGCTCTTGCAAAGAAAGAAATAGAAATTGTTAAAAAAATTACACATAACATTTTAGCAGGTAGCAAAAAGCGCTTTACGATTGTTGAATGGCTGTTGTAACAAGAAAATAAAAAGACATGGTATAAAGTACGTGTTTAAAAACGTCGGAATGAATACAACATATTCGCAATGTAAGATAAACAGATGACAAAATAACGGACGTTGAAAAACCGGACGCATCCGTGTGAGTAAAAGGATAAAGAGCAACTCATAAAGCACGTAAATGAGAACGTAATATTTTAGAATTTTACTACGGAATCGTGACCATGTAGAATTCGGATGTTGTAAAAAAGTAGTAACAGTAGAAATTAGCAGGGGTAACTTTTTTTAAATTTATATATTTATTTCATTTACAACTCAATACTAATACTTTATCGATCCTACGCGCACCTAGGGAGAGTTATCTCATTCTCGCACGAAACCCGGCTTCGACCTAGAAACGACAAAATGATTTTTGATAGTCAGATATATACATAATATATACATAAATGAAGAGACGTTCCCGCGTAATAATAAAGAAAATTAACGGAACTCTCTCTGCTGTAGAAATAATTCATGTATTTTATAAATTACACGTGTATTGTGGTTTAGTCACCACAATTATCTACAATTAATTATTACCAATAATAATTAATTGGCCGTTTTGAGATTTTTCTAATTTTGTAACTATCGGATATAAGGCCAAGCAAGAGTTGACAATTTGTTTGCGAAAAACCTAGCGGATAGACTTCGTGCGACGATGAAAGTATAGTCATATGTGTCTGAGGGCACGTAGGCGACATATCTCACATTTTGTACAAAAAAGGAACGTAACCTAACAATGTTAATGTGAATGTTAACGAATTTCATGTTTAATGACCACTAATGTTTAATGAATACACTACATGGAATTAGTAATAATTTAATTAACAAATTGACCTCTAAATATGAATTGTAATTATTTCTTAATCGTAAGTATGCAACATAATTTCACAAAGGACGCAGAACCAAATGCTATGTAGAGCTGCAAAAAAATTTAAATTAATGTTACTGGTATAAAATTGTATTAAATAAGTTAATAAAGATACATTACATAAATATATTGACCCTATATTGTTCTCTCACCTTAATGATTTTCTAATTGTTTGTGGTATGTAGAGCGGATCACGGAATGTCAGTTGAGTGCGTTTAAGTCTTTTGTATGAGCTAGCTGTTGTGGTAACCATGATCTGTGCATGTAGAGTACACATTGTGTGTTTATTTACTAGGTTTTGCAGTTTTGAAAATTGGTATTATTATTATTGAATGTAACGAGAGTACCAAAGAGCGGATTGCATTTATAACATCGTACGGGCCTTAAAGGATGTTATTTTAGTCAATATATAAGTTAATAAAAGGTGTCGGTAGGACTGTATTATTTAGTATTAACTGAAACCAAGACTACAGAACTAAAATATATTATACAAAAATAACATTAGTTCAGCCAGTACATGTCAGTAGAAGTATAGTTAGTATTTAGTGAGTATCTTTTCCTATTTTGAAGTCATTAATAGATGCGCGATTAATCTTGAACTGTGAATTTTATTAACAATTGTTTTACAGAAACAGGTGTAGCAATGGCACTACCCGAGACGAGCCTTCACATATTATACCACCTTTTAAAATTTAAATGTCGCAAAAATTTATGCAATTTCAGAGTCACTAAAACCAGTATTTTCAGTTCGACAGCTAAACCATTAACACTGCATCCTTTACGCTCACATACATACACAAACACACACACTAATGTTCGAACTGGCAACCTAAAATAGAAATATCTTCTAAACGAGGTTATATAACGGATATTATTAGCAATTATAAGATCGAAACTATCTGCAAACGTCTACTCTTTAAGTAGAACCTTGAACGACATAAACGTTTATGCATTGCGTCGTTGAACTACATCGTACTTAACACGCGGCACTTGGCTATCAACATAACTATTATAAGCAACTTGACTTGCCCTTTATACAACCGTGTGTTTACATTTATTATTACTGTAGACAAATTTTATTATTACTATTACGTAATTCCTTAACAACTTGACCGATTTCGATGAGATTTTTTATATGTTACTTTACCATTAATCGTCTCTGTAATTATTATTAACTATTATAAAGCAATCCGATAATGTTCTAGTTACGATGACTAATCAATAGTCGTCCTTTAACTAGTTTCTATTAATATTTTCTCCATTAATGTACGTAAAGAATTCATCTGAAATCATCATCACTACACTGTTCTGTTACCCAAGCACTCTAACTTAGTAAGTGGCTGCCATTGATTGGATGCGAGGAGTTGTAGATCGAGCTCAATGGCGTGCCTTTGGAGAGGCCTATGTCCAGCACTGGACGGAAGTAGGCTGATGATGATGATGCTACGAACCGAAAAAAAACAAAGATCATTTTGAGACCAAAAACATTTTCATTTATTTACACTTCATTAACACAATGAACAGGCTTACTGTCTGTCGGCAGACTCTACCAGTGAACCCTTATGGTTTTACAAGCGCTTGGCTACAAGCGTACCTAGCCTCTTTTGTTTCTAAATATACATAGATATCGGTAAGCCGCATTTACCACATGCGAGTAAAACATTTGGTTATTTCAACAGATGTATGCAAGAGGTAATATACATAAAGTGTTAACAGTATATATTCCTTAATGCGTATATGATGTTTAAAGCGATAGCGTTGCGTAAATTTTGTGCAATATAAATGGTACGTGTGTAAGCATCTTTACATCGCAATGCGCTGGTCAAACTCTAAGATGTTCCCTAATAGTATTTTTTGCTGACCAAGTGAGGTTTTTTTGTGGTCTTTTGTTTTTTGATAAACAAATTTCAACAGAATAGAAAACACAGCAGACCTCAAATTATACTGCAATATAGATAAATAATTACTAATTCACAAAAAAATCTTTTAATAGCTTTCATGCGATTACGAAATACCTATGTCCAACGGCGGACTTTCAAACATTGAAGCATAGAAGGATGAAAACATCAACAGTACTAAGAAATAGTACGAATATATACTGCGCAACCTGCGACTCTTAAGAACTAAACAGAACCACAATAGAGAAAAAGAATCTTCCCCCATGCCGTGATCCGAAAAGCCCACACCCCTAAAACTGACTAACATTGACCGTTCGCAGTTCGCATTGCACAAGACCCCTGGCTGCCACTCAGTACCGGCGGAGAGTGCGACGAGCGCGGGCGCAACTGACTTTATCCCAAACTGTGTCGAGTAACGAGCGAGTGGCATACTGTGTCGTGATAACAGTGTCGTTTTATTAACTGGAACGTGATATACAGCGGGGATTTATACCAGTTACGAGGTACAGAGTAAATTTTTATATGACCGTATAAGTTATATGACGGTATCAGTATGACAGTGTGAGTAATATGATGAGATGGGTTATATGACGATATGAGTTATAAGTATATTATAGTTACGGTATTACATTTCGAAGAGAGGGTGAATATGCTTTTCCTAGGCATGCGTGGTGTATCTTAACCGACAACCGCGCTTCTCAGTAAGTAGGTTCGGATTTTGGTCATCACATATATATTTAGATTTTAACTATGACAGTACCAGTAATTGTATATTGCAGTTTTATAAAGAGAACAATAAATTTATTTGTCAGAGATGATAACAGGAATAGTCACATATAACTTTACGGGTGCCTTCTATAAATAAAAAAGAATAGTATAACAAACTAAATTAGTGAGAATGACGCTCTGTTATACTAACCGTATAACTTCACTTAGAAAGCTTAACCTGCGTCACTAATACAAGTAATCTAGATCTGTCCTTAACAATATAATAAAGCAAATATCAACAAAATTATATGCAAAATCTACACTGTCCTAAAGCAAATGCCGACAAAATCATATACAAAATCTACACTGTCTGTCGGGAATAAGATAAAAAAAACGAATACAAATACGAAAAATAAACTAGGTCATTTGTTAACAATATAACAAAACAAACACCAATACAAGTATGTACGAAAACAAATGCGAATATATATTAATTAATTTCAAACCGGTTCAAACGAGATAGCTAGCAGTGTGCCAAAATGTTTTATATTGTTCGATAAGGTTACATAATTATTATGTAAAATGTATAACTGAGAAGTGTGCCAACGAATGTATCGAGATGAAAGAAAAAGTGGGTCTAAATTCTGTATGTAACAATATCTCGCTTCGAAATTTTTAAAGACATAAAGATTATTATGATGTGTTATTATATTTTTATTATATCATCACGAAAAATCTCACACGGGGTCGGTAGAGATGTAACACTAAATTTCTCTACTCTTACATACCTGGCGTGTATTTTCTACATTTCAATTTAAAAGATTTTAAAATGTGCTGGTGAATTTACATAATTTCCTATCTGCCAATGATTATAAGGCATAATAATGTCTCATATCAAAGTTTTTATTTTCAAATTGTAAATGAATCTGATGAGCTTAGGATGGTATTTGATGGAATTATTAGTTATATTATTATTATGTTAACCAAACACTAATTATAGCTACAATCCTATTAAATTAACTGGCTTGGATTCAATTTCTCGTATTGTACATGGAGATGGCAAGCTGAAAATGCCTGGGGATTGAGTGAATTGCCGATGTACTACAATAAAAGTCAGGGGACGTGGGTTTGACTACCACCTCAAACAAATATTTATGTGACGAATGCAATTATATATTTAATTGTATATACTAAAATTTGAATTTAATTATTCAATTTATTTATTTAATTTATATTTTTTTACACACAGAAGCTATAGCCTACGATATGCTTTCGTACGGGAAGCGTTCCATCGTTGCTCAGATGTATCGGAATATACCAACACGTTAGGTAACACGCGCCACCCGATCGCTTTGGTAACATCGGCCTTGATGTTGCATCTAATACGCGTTACGAGATAGTTTCCAATACTAACGTTGCGGTTACACGCACTTACTACTTAGTAGCTTCAGTGAGACCGTGACCTACGCTTGCATAATTATTTTGCCTGTTTGCCACGTGAGCAAATTTGTAATTAACGTGTACCAGTGTTACGGTATACAGAGCCCTACTAAAGTTACAGTAACAGTTTTTGTAGTCGGCGTTAGGGTAGTGGTTTTGGTTTCACTTTGCGAAGGCGTGGTCTCCATTCCAGCACTGATATACCCCACTCGTTAAAGGTTCTTTAACGTTGTAGTTTTAGCTTCAAAATGGCGCGGTCTCCACTCCAGAACTGGTTTATGCCACCTGTTAAAGGTTCGCCAGCACATGTGACCAACCCTGTGCTACTTCCGCTTATCCTTTGAGCTATGTTGGTGACTTTGCAAATAGATGCGTTGCGGTTCCTATCCTTCAAGAAATTCCGAGCGTGGCTCGTTAGACAGCTCGCTAAATGGATATGAAACAGAGGACTAGTAGTGCTGCTATTATTACGATAAATATTTATTAATTCAATTATCTTGAAAAAATAGGTCACATATTTGTTTATCAGGATGTCCGAAGTTCCCGAAGCTATATTACATCTAAAAGATGAATGTGACAAAAGCATAGAGATGGATATAACAAAAACACGTCCTGTCGGTTTAAATAGAGTCACTTGACTTTTGGTGCTCTCTCCCTACACCCTGAGGGACCCGATGTAATGGTATAGTATTATTTTTCTACGAAACACTATTTACTTTCAGGGCGTATTTTCAAGGCTGCCAGATTCCTCAAAAAAGTGAAATGATGAACATTGGCCTTAAACATTCACAACTGTACAATTTTTCGCAAGTGTCTGTGGTTTCTGTATTCGGCAAGTTGTGTTTGTGTCGTAATACACAACAACTACAACTGAGTGTCGTTATCCGACCTTTGTGAGCAAATATTCGGTCCCGGAGAATGTCAGGTTAATAGAACTTGGTCATTAATAATAATTTAGTAATAATTAGTTCAAGGTAATGATTATTGTATATACATTAAGGTACATATACTTTTAGTCAATATCATATAATTCCGATCTACTATTTGCGACCTAGACCCAGATACTACATATAATTACTAAGTCGGAATACTTCATATCTACGTTAATCCGGTATATTTACTGTAATGATTTATTACTATTAATGTAGAAAAAAAAACATGAATTTGACCGAAGAATAAACATAAGCAAAATGTATAAGTTTATTTAAAAAAAATTAAAATTACACGAACAGGTAGCTCAACCAACAAATAATATTTTCATGACTATAATATTTTTTTTTTTAATATTTACAAAAAAAGCATACCAAAACATATTAAAAGTGTTACCACTTGTAAAAGGGCTTCGTTCGAAACTCGAGTGATCCGGCGGCGACGACTCAGCCCTTTGCGGATGGCGGTAACAAAGACATTTCTCGACGGCCGTTACAGTTGCGCACGCGCACTAAAAACCTTCAAAAGTGTGTCACCTCCACCTCATCCTCATCCCTCTTGAGCGTCAGTGCTGTTACAAAATATGTGTATGCAATCGTTTGCCAGCCGGTAGTTACTCATTCGATACACGGTAGCTGTGTGTCGGAATTGTTAGCGTTATATGTATGTGTTAAATTTTACATACAGGCAGGATGTAGTGGACAGTCCGATGATGATGACGATGACGGTGAGGTTGAAGGTGATGATGACGATGCCGATTGTGTTGGTGATGATGGAGCTCATAATGGAGCTGCTGATGATGCTGATAATAATAATAATAAAAATGACAGTGGTGACGATAAATTGAGGTCCAAATGAAATAGTAGTGCAGAAGCAAATACAATTTCTCGAATAACAGCAATAGGTCAACAGCGTACAAAACAATTTCGCACAATTTGAATGTAGTAGTCACCCAGTTCACCCACACTGGTGAAAAAACTAAGTATTTTCCCAGGTTGAGTGCCGAGAACCGCTCCCATAACAATTAGTGTCACAATGACTATTCTAGCATAACCTTCTTGGTGTTTACATACACAAATATTAGGGGCAAAAAACTTAAGAATATTGGCTGACATTATTTTTCCGTTCTAATAATTTGTTTACAGTGTTTATCATTTCGCCAGGTCTCTTACGGGGTAGACAGAGAGCATCGAATACCACACATATCAATTTTTACAGACGTGACGCGTTCTAATTCTTCCTTAATCACTCTCTTTCAGTTTTCTCGTTTGTTTTTATTTTTAATTTCATTTTCATTCACCGCAATATTTTCCGACCGCCTGCCACTGCCTCCTCGTTCGGTCCCTCCTACTTCAGTAACATCGTAATTTTGAATTCAGTTAAATTTCCCTATTAAAGTACTTCAATTCGTTATGTAGCTATGCAATCATATTTGTAAGGGACCAGTATAATCATAACGATTTAACATTTCATCGTTTTAGTCATAGACAAATGTCTCCACGAATCCACAGACATTACAATATACTTACAAGTATCTTTATCTGTATGTTTATAATGAGCAATAAACAACAGTCTACAATAAAGTTTTGTATCTTGTCGTTGATCGTAGCCGAAAACGGCCTGGAAGACCACAACAAATCAGAACAAGGACACATATACATGTACATATATCTATATACATACAAACCTATATCCAAATTGGCGACAAATATAAACTAGTAGGACTAGAAAACAATTCATCTCACGAGGAAACGAGTCCTTAAACATTGTACAGTGGAACAGTGAAACAACATGGTAGAATATTTTTTATTTATTTATTTATTTATTTTTTAACATATTTAACATATTAACATGCTGAGAAAGTTGTAAACAATATAAATATGTGTTAGACATGTCGTTATCACCGCTGATCATGATAAATTATTATTGTTAAGCCAAGCATCTTACGGTGATAGTAGAGATCTCCAAGGGTCGAATATCTGTGTAACTACTAATACAAATATTTATAATAATAACGCAACATCACGCCTGTCATCCCCAAAGGGGCAGAAGAGTGTAGTACACTCCCACGAATCACTAGTAACGTT
This sequence comes from Parelbella polyzona, assembly GCA_018244815.1. NCBI lineage: Eukaryota > Metazoa > Arthropoda > Insecta > Lepidoptera > Hesperiidae > Parelbella > Parelbella polyzona. The sequence goes on along the minus strand of DWMF01000090.1, from coordinate 10,067 downwards.
TAAGTCCCATTGAATAGGTGGTGAGCCTGTTGCCATTCACCGGGCACAGATCCAGACTCCGAGTCACTACTAGAAATTCTAAATTAGAAAAACCCAATATCACCCGACCCGGGATTGAAATCTAGAACCTTCCGATCAGCAGTTGCGCTTGCAACCACTCGACCAACTAGGCAATCAATTATATTATTATGGTATTTATAATATATTGGTTGTTTTCCTGTTTTTTATTTTATTTTTAAAACTATAATGGTAATCATCTAAACACTTTCCGGCCGGTGGATTCGATTATGTAAATAAAAATAATTAATTCACAATCGTAACCTTCAACATTCTTGATACTGTATTTTTATATAACTGTTATATAATATAATACGCAACATAAACATGACAAAACTTTTTTCACTATAGTTTCCTCAAACATCTCAAAATATATATCGAAATCCATCTCAAAAATTTTTTTATCATCATCATTACCATCATCGGGTTGTACCAACCATAGCTAGACACAAACCTCCCTTGATAAGCACCATCTTGCCCTCACTTTACCGCACTCAACTTCTGTGTATAGCCTTTCACAAAACAGCATCCCACCTTCACCAAAGCTCGTGACCCCTTTACAGAATACTAACTTAACTATTCAATGTAGAGAATCGCTCAAAGAATATTCGAGAAAGTGCGAGCGAGGAACCTCAAAACGCAACAATCTTTTATTGCATCATCTTACATAACAGAAAATTTTACTAATTAACTTTAAATTGGGTACATATTTAATACCTGTGATAAACTTCATAAAAAGTAGACTTTAAAGGCAATGTTGTTGAACATAAATAATGGTTACAGCTTGCGCAAGGGCTCGTTAACATTTTAAGAGCCATTGATTTCAGTTAACCAGAATTTTGGAAAGAGAAGTTAATCGCGCGGACATTTTGGGACATATGTAAAAATAAGTTGAATGTTGTAGGATGTAATAATTCAGCTGTAAAAAAACTTATTTCAGTATAGGTGAACCAGCAGTAAATGAAATTCGATCATAATTCGTTACATTTTAAATTTGACCGTTATTGAGATTCTTGTGTCATAAAGTATAGTCCCTATTCTATTCTCTACCTCAAAGAGCTTATCTCTATAATCTGTCTGACCATAAGCTATCATATTTTTGATTAAGCAGTTGCTAGGACATCTTAAGGCGCATCAGCGTTTTCAATCAAGCGGGATCACAGCCAGTAGTTAGCATAGATTACATATGTCACGTGAATGAAAAAAGCAAGACACTTTGCTTAAAATCCTTAAAATTTATCCTTTCAAGTGACTTTTACACTGAATCGACGAAAACCTTGATAGTGCACGTTTTAGTCAAATTGTGTCGATTAAGAAACTTTCTTTTAAGGACTGCCATTCGGTATGAAACAAGTTTTATAAACCGAGACCTCGATTCTACTGCAGTAATGACCGGTAGAGCAATCGATCTCGTAAATCTCTATGAGTATATATTCTTAAATTTGATTTTAAATATTATAAAGACGTAAATAGAAAATTATGAACTATTGTAGATTCAAGACCCTATTATCATGTTCTAAGCACGTCCATAGAAGCATAAAATAACAATGATTCATCATTTCACATCTCTACGCCGGCCTACACTACGTTGATAGTTGTGTAAGAAAACTAAATGAATGTATTAATTTAAGCTCTTTATCCTAACACCTTGCAATAGAGTCAAATGTCTTAACACCTAGCGTGTGTATGAAGAGAGTGATGTGTAAATACAGAGATATTTAACACTAAATGCTCTCTGTCTACTCCGTAATGTAAATAATAATAATAATAAAAATCAGATATTTAAAACAACCACAGAACACACCTCTTAGTGTATTTCAGAGTTAATTAATCTTCATAACAAAACATATTAGCAGGCACCGCACGCATTTACAATGCGGGCACCGTTACTTACATAGAGTCGTTGCGGAACCCCAGAGTTATGCAATTGTTACGTGAACTCTACGACTCTACATAGTCGCCAGCTGTCTCTATGACACTTGCAAATACAATAGTCAACATTAGTGAGACTGCATAATGTGTTAGTTTTGTATGACACGCGCTGCTACTTTATTTCATCTTGTTTTGTTGTAGAACAAAACGAAATGCCTCTTCGTAGCGTCGTTCCGCTTGTCCGGAATATAAAATTACAAACCTTGCATACAGTATGTACGAGTATGTGCTCATAGTGTATTCAGATTAACTCGATTGTACAATCTAGTGAGTATTTAAACAAAAACGTAGTACGATTACAAACATTTTTGTGGTAACAAGACACAAGTGTTTGTCATGAGTAAGTGTTAAAAATATTTTTATAAGTGCATATTTATATGTAAATACTGTAATATATGTAAATATAGTTTATCAGACTAATTGCTATATCAGACTATCTGCCTAGTTTTGGAGAGGATCGTGCGGGAAGTCGACCCTAAATTTTCATCCGTTTTACTAAAATCTTTAATTGATTTATTTTAAACAAAGACCATCAAACCAGTAGATAGTAGCCACGTACATCGACCACGAATAAAACAGAGATACTTAATTTCAGCTAATATTATAGCGCAATATTTGATATCACCATAAAATATTTTTTACCTACTAATTTTTTAAACCTTTCGTCGTTCCACTATTGCAGACGGCTCTCCTCTCAGAATGCAAGGGTTAATTATTCATAGTATTTACATTAATATCTTAATCATTTCAGCATAATTTATTATGATTATTACTTAGCAAGCTTCCTATCAAAAACAGCCATTATTATTATTACAAAACATTTAGATGTTAATTTCATATAAAACCCAAACCGACCCAACGCTGCACGTAATTCTTGAAATTTAAAAGGAAAATCTCAAAATTCTGCTGATAATTAAAATAACAAATTGTGATAAAAAATAAGATTAATAATAATAGGTAAAAAATTTACACAATAAATTGTAATGACTTTAATGAGAAAATAATTGTCAATTAGCAAAACAACACTCTTGACGAACCTTTTCACATCTATTGTGAGCAACAATGCCGTGCCATTAAGGTAACATATATGTCAATAAAGCTTCGCGATGACCCTCTATACAAGCGAAGTGACTTTAAGGCTGACTTACACAAGCAATTCTCTAACAATATCCGTGTGCAATTAACATATTAAATCATACAAACGATATTAGCTGGTATATTTATTTCAATGTAATCTTCAACGTTCCTAAGACGGATCTCTTCTAGAGACGAGAAACGTAAAGACAACAGTCTGCAAGGCTAGCCAAGTACCTACATATTGAGAGACTGTACACGGCGCAGAAAACATTGAAAGCTACAAGTTTAAGGTGGCAGGTTTCTTCGCATGTTTTAGTTCAACGTGTTACAGAAACAGATGTTTAATCATCTAAAATATAGGAATGTAAAAAACTCTTTGTATATGATTTTACCCATAACAATAGTATTTACAAGCACCCGGTAGCGCCACAGCGACTGTTGAAAAATACCGCGATAGTTACATGAATAAAGAAATCACGACACTTGTAATTCGTTTCGCAAAGTTGTCTCTGTGTGAACCGAGCATTATGAGTCGAGTTCAATATATGTATATGTAATTATGTGTAATAGCGCAATTAACATATGAACTATGTACGACGGCATGCACAATGGTTTGGCGAAAACTGCAACCTCTACGCAATCGGGGTCGATTACACAATTATGTTAGTAATAAATAATAAATAATTGAATGGCTCGTGTAAGTGTTAATGAAAAAACAGTTATACAATACGAACATTGATGTACTCCGGCGCCGTGGAACAACAACAATCACCTACAGATTTTGACCATACAAGTTAGATAAGAGTCAGAAGTCTCCGAAAGCAGTGAATGCGCAAGAAGAGAATGGCGATCTCAGTGGCGTCCCTTGGAAGATGCCCATGTCAGCACCCAATAAAATATAATCATTTCGTTTTACAATAAAACTTTTTTGTATATTATACGCAAACGTATGTGTGCTTTTATCCATGTATATACGACCACTTTACTATTTAAAAACAGGTAGGTACAAACTGAAGTTATTACATAAACATTCGTGTTTAATGCGCTCAATCCTTGAAAGTACGCTATTACTGTGCGCGATATACATTGAACAACTGACAAATGTTGAGATTCAACCTTAGAACAATTTTGCATTACAACTTTCCGCTCTGAATACTTACTGCGTCTGCCGCTAATATATGCGTCATTTCAAATTTTCACACGTGTATGTAAATGTATCAACACGCTTGCAATCTCCCAAGAGGGTAAAAGTGTAGTACCCTCCTACGTTTCACCAGTTACGTTTACGTCCCACCATTGAATAGGTTATGAATGTGGCCTATGCCCATCCACCGGGCGCAGTGTATGTATGTATGTATGTATGTACATCATACACTAGTATAAAACTTCGAGTATTAGAGATTGTAATAGTTATAAATGTCTCATAATAAAAGGCTATGTTATTGCATCAAAGCGATTTCTGACAGACAAGATATTTTTTAATTTATAATAAAATAGGCAATTAAAACCTTTTTAATTCTTGCATAAATAATAATCGATCGCTTTATCATTCCACTGTTGGAATATGGGTCTCCGCTCATAATGAAAGCGTTCTTCATGCATAATGCACTCTATATTGGAGAGGAATGAGACTAACGTGCCAAAATTATTACGGTGATATAACATTACAGCGGAGTTCATATATAGGTTACATATACATATTATGTATAATACATTTGAGCGACTGATAAAAAAACGTCCCACGATTACATGAGCTTTGATATAAAGGGCGTGCCACACGTATTGCAACTGAGAGCCATGCAATAAGTTAATTGCATTTCCCCATACGATTGTAAGGCACATTTCAGATTAATGTTAAATCTGTTTTGTTGCATGATACCTATAATATCGAAATTTACAATAAATAAAAATTAATTTGCGTATATATTTATAAATATTATGTAGCGTATGCGCTGTCTGTTTGTCATAACACATGTGTGGCTGTGTGTAGAAATGTTCCACGACATTTTTCGTATTAGTATTTTTATTATTATTATCAACAAACGTTCTTAATAATTTTGCAGAAACAGTATTCAAGGTTTCAATGTTTAATGTTGAGGAAGGAGATGAAAACTGACATAAAGGTGCCAACACTCACTTAACAGTTAGTGAACTTAACTGTGATCCGAGAACCGTAACCCGACAACAGCTTCTATATATTTTTTGGACGAAACGGATATTGTTATAGTATTACTATTATTTCAGGTGTATCATGCGAGACAGTTAGGCCAGGATGGGGATACTGACGGTAGCCGCCACAGCCGCCAAATCGGCCTTGTCCATAGGCGGCATCAGCAAGCTGACCTTCATACCGGCCATGCTGGCGGCGATGGCCTACTTCAACTACGACCTGCTCGACCCGGAGAACCGGCCGTTCAACCAGAAGTACTTGAGGGAAGAGTACGACTTCATCATTGTTGGTGGCGGCTCCGCGGGATCGGTATTATTGCTATTATTATACCATCACGCTAATTCCGCTACAGGGTAGGCAGAGAGCAGCGAACGACAAATATATATATCCTTACAGACGTAACGTGCTTCGTCGACATTAATGATTCTATATGTTAACTATACATTTATGTATCTAGATTTTTAACATCAACCGTGTCACGTGGAGTTTGGTTTATGTGGAATAGACATTCCCACTCGAATGCCTTTTAATATCGACACCGTTGTTACTGAACAGATGGCAGCACTGTCTTACTTGAAAAGATGGAAGCACTATCGCCTTGGGGTGGATGTTGCCAACATTAATAGATATGTATTATTGTATTGCAGGTGCTAGCGAACAGATTGTCTGAAGTCGAAGGCTGGAACGTGCTGCTTCTGGAAGCCGGTGGCCACGAGACAGATATCAGCGATGTGCCGTTACTGTCCTTGTATCTACACAAGAGTAAATTGGATTGGAAGTACCGGTGAGATTGTAAACTTTAAATAATTTAAACGTATATAAATGATCAAAGAAAACTAGTAATATATTATGAAAAAGATTACCGTAAACTGAATGTATATTTAAGAACATTACGTCTGTTTAATCAAAAACAATGCATAGATCTTAAAGAACTTAAAGATTATAATTATAGTTTGTTATCATTTTTGCGTATAAAGTATTATTCAGAAGCTGTGCATTTTTAGGCTTTTATTAGTAATGATAGAAATTTGGTAACAAACCAATACCTATAAATACCTGAAACATTGTCAAATTCAAAAACAATTAGGTAACTAGTTTTTGATTTGCTACATTGTCATCAATCACAAATGTAATATTTATTCCAATTTACCTTCCAGGACACAACCACAAGACTCAGCTTGCCAAGCGATGAAGGACAAACGCTGCAGCTGGACGAAAGGCAAGGTCTTGGGAGGTTCCTCTGTGTTAAACACGATGCTCTATATCCGAGGCAACAAGCGCGACTTCGACCACTGGGAGTCTCTGGGTAACCCAGGCTGGGGATATGAAGACGTCCTGCCCTATTTCAAGAAATCTGAAGATCAAAGGAATCCGTATTTGGCAAGAGACAAACGATATCATGGTATCGGTGAGTATTAATTCACGAGCGTTTTAAATTTTATTAGCATATCGTAAAACAGCTCTTACGGAGTAGACAGACTGTGTCGAACATCTGTATCCATACAGACCTGAGGTACTTCTTCTGCATTCGTCACTCTTTCATTCGATAACACGAGAAATATTAAGCTGAGGAGATAGTTTTCAACTCACACAGTTATGTCTACATTGTTGTTTTTTACACAACTCTGTTGTTTCACTTACACAACAGCGTCAGGTGAATGGGAAGTTCGAGTTGCTCTCACTGTAACGCCGAAAGTGTAATACCACGACCGTAACAACGGAAACAACAAAACATAGCTAATGGAAGCAGCATTAGTATCACCAAAATAAACTGTAACAAGCTGCGTTTAGACTTTTTTCGCTTACAAACGAAAAACGGCCTACTCGCATTTGTTTAGCGTAGCAAATTATAATCTTAGCGCTTGTCATTCTGAGACGATACCTGCTTTTAATATTGGAACGAGAGAATGGTTATTATTGATGGTGATGATAGTTACCAGCGGTGGTAGTTTCATTTTGACGTGCAAAAAGTGTTCTATTGAATCAATTTTGAATAAATAACATTTTAATTTGATAATGTTGATGTTGAGGACGATGGTGATGATGAGAAAATTGATTAAATAATTACCACAATGACGCAGCAAGAATCTAAGTTTCATTAAGTAACATATTGACATTTTAGGTGGATACTTGACAGTCCAAGATGCACCCTACAACACCCCGATTGGAGCTGCATTCTTACAGGCCGGCGAAGAAATGGGTTACGACATCATAGATGTGAACGGCGCTCAGCAGACTGGCTACTCCTGGTACTAATTCACAATGCGTCGAGCCACGAGGTGTTCCACGGCTAAAGCGTTCCTTCGTCCGGTGAGATTAAGACAGAACCTACACATCGCTTTGTTCTCTCACGTTACTAAAGTTCTGATCGATAAAGAAACCAAAAGAGCATACGGCGTCGAATTCCTCAGAGACGCTAAGAAACAGGTGGTTTATGCCAAAAGGGAAGTCATTCTAACTGCCGGGGCGATAGGATCGCCTCAGTTGCTTATGCTCTCCGGAGTAGGACCGGCACAGCATTTGAAAGAAGTTGGCATTGATGTGATTCAAGATTCTCCTGGAGTCGGGAGAAACTTGCAAGATCACATCGCTGTTGGGGGCATAGTGTTCCAAATCGACTATCCAGTAAGTTTAGTTATGAACAGACTTGTAAATATCAACTCGGCTTTGCGTTATGCTGTGTCCGAAGACGGTCCACTTACCTCGAGCATAGGCTTAGAAGTCGTTGCTTTCATCAACACCAAGTATGCGAATTCTTCGGACGATTGGCCCGACATGGAGTTCATGATGACGTCCGCATCTATTCCATCAGATGGCGGAACCCAAGTGAAACGAGCTCACAGCATTACCGATGAATTTTACGAACACGTATTTGGACATCTGACCAACAAAGACGTCTTTGGAATATTTCCCATGATGTTGCGTCCGAAAAGCACAGGATTTATCAAACTGCGGTCGAGAAATCCACTAGATTATCCGCTCATGTATCACAATTACTTGACCCATCCTGACGACGTTGGGGTTTTAAGAGAAGGAGTGAAAGCGGCTGTGGCGGTTGGAGAGACGAAGGCTATGAAACGGTTTGGTGCTAGGTTTAACGACATACCAGTACCGAATTGCAAGCATTTGCCTTTGTATACGGACGAATATTGGGACTGCTACGTTCGGCAATACACGATGACAATCTATCATCTCTCGTGCACGGCCAAGATGGGACCTTCTACAGATCCCATGGCAGTAGTCGACCCCCAATTGAATGTATATGGCATTAAGGGTCTTCGTGTGATCGATGCCAGCATCATGCCAGCTATCACCAATGGTAACATTAACGCACCTGTCATAATGATCGCCGAGAAAGGAAGCGACTTGATCAAAGAAACCTGGATGCCGAAAAATCAAGAAAGAAGCAGAAGATCGTTAAAGTGCACGAAATTCGAAAGATTATTGCTAAAACCTGGAGTGTGTACGACGGACAGATGATGTTAGCGCCTTGATACTAGGTAAATTTTTTAGGGCCATAATATGGATACCAAAATTAGTACTTAAATAGATATTAGCCAACAAGATGTTCACAAAGTTCACAGTTACCTATCTAGTCTCAAATCGTTTGTACAGAAAAATAAACCGTAAGAGTATAATAATAAAGTGCTTATTAGCGTGTTTAATTTAGTACTGTTTTAATAAAAAGCTTGTAAAATATCCGTTTGACAAATAGTACTGATTTAATTCATGTACAATTCCGAACAGAAGTGATAAAAGTATTGTACAGTTAAAATATTAAGGGAACAGGAATTAATAGTTAAGTGAGTAAATAAATCTTAAACGCTTAATTTGATGTAATTATTATGTTGTACATTATATTTTCAAGTGATGGAGTACACAGGTTTTGTAGTGTATACCTAATTATAGTATTTTAATTGTAAATATACCAGATTGAAGTATTTATTTATTTTTTTCATTGTCATATTTCGTACCTATTGTCATATTTCGTCATATGTTTATAACATTTTTGGGAAGAGATTAAATCTCTATTCTTTATGATCCCGCTATGTCGCCGATATATGACGATATCGGAGATAAAACTGACCCCCCATCAGCTAGCACCTGACATATACGGTAAAGATACATCAACCTTGTATATAAAATGTTTCATGAGTATAGTTTACACACGATTATATATATACCGGCTCACGTACGTTTTTCGGGATGGCCCGACTAGTGTCGCACCTGTACGAGGTCCTTCCTCATGAGCTCCCGCCGTTTGCAGCGAGGTCGCGGCGGAGACTGAACCTTGTATAGTAATATTAATGTAATGTATGTATGTTACAAGAGCATAAATCACATAAAAGAAAAACAGTACAAACAATCCATACAGTCAACTTCGTTGGTCAAACTGTTGAATACACTATATAATAGACCTACACCGACATACTCTTTACACAGGAAACTCAATAACATTCAACGTTAAAACTTAATTATTTACCGTGAACCTCTTACCCTTAAACCACTATCACATACATATATTAACAAGCTCATAATATAATACATAGTATACATATCTTCAAGGCAAGTCCATTACAGGGTAGGCACAAAGCATGACTGCCAAGTACCTCTATCGTTACATACGTGTCGTGCTTCTTCCACATGCATCACTCTCCTTATTCATGTAGGCCAGTTTCGGAGACTTCCTACCTCCCATACCAACCAAAATTCGACCTACTTAGTACATAATATAGTACGATGGCTTTAATTTTTTCCAATACAAATCTGAACATATATTCCATGTAAACTCTATTGTCCAAAGTCAATATTGATCTGCTCGCACGCGACA
>DWMF01000089.1:0-19774 GCA_018244815.1 Parelbella polyzona | reverse complement strand
GGATATTTCTCACATGCCACTATGATGGACATGGTTATTTCGGCTCTTGGAATTTTTAAAGATGATTACCCGCTGTCTGGCATTTATAGAGACCCGAATAGACAGTGGAAGAGCAGCAAGATGTCCGTTTTTGCAGCGAATTTGATAACTGTTCTAAATAGGTTCGTCTTATTTACTAATATTTAAGCGTTTAAAAAATTTCTTTTAAATCACGATCTGTTAAGTGGCAAACTCTTCAAATTTGTACATCGTATCAAATACGGAGATCTTATATCAAATGTAAGCACTACTACGATCATATCTTTCTATTTAACGTTGTGTTAATAATTATATTCATGTAATTTAGAAACTAAGTAGTGCTATACGTTTTAATTTGTGAAAAAATCTAATTACTAATTACAACGTTGATCCGAAGTCCTTTAAAAATATATAAATATGTAGGGTATTCTTAAAAGGACAATAATGGGCGCAATTATGGTTAGCAGTTATTGAAGAAAAACACAAAAGTCTAAGGAATGTTAGGATATTATTAATATACTAAAAGTACATTTAATATTATTACACGGCAACATAGTAATTTTATTGTATAGATAAAGCAAGGATGATTTAATTCGTCTTACTAATATATAGTTCTCTCCCGTCATCTGTATCTTATACTTATATTTCATCCATTACTCATGTCTTCTTATTTTTTCCAGTCCGTCACTCAAATGAGCAGTGAGTCCGGTTCGGTCGTTCCAAATGGATTACATTACAAAGTAACAGACATATTAGACAAAGTAACTTTTTGTTGCAGGTGTAATAAAAACAATACAACCGAATATCAAGTGGTTTTCTATTTAAACGAACAGTTATTGACGTCTATATGCGATGGCGGAGTATGTACGTGGCAACAGTTCGAAGATAAATTCAAACCATTTCTACACGAAAATATAGAGTTCTGTTTTACGTGATGCTAACGTTATAATATTCTGTTTGTATATAATAATAATATTTCTGTATTTGATTTTCTTTTCAAATAGTGGGACCATTTGAACAAAGAAATAAGTCACACTAATCTTTTATTTGAACTGTTTTAAAATTACTGCGTTTATATTCGCTGTTCCTTTATTTATTTAAACTTTTATTTTCGCTTTATTTACAATGATATTGCGATCATGGAGGGCTGTAGCTGATGTCTAAACTTAGAATAGGTAATATGTAGTTGTACCCGTATCTTCTAAGTATAACAATAGTTAAATTACTCATTTTTTAACATGAGATTGTTTTTAAAGTACAGCAATTACTTTTATATTAAACATACTTTAAACGATCAGAAATCTATATACAAATGCACGTTGAAAAATTTCCAAATATTAAAATATTTTATACATACCTACTTTTTATCAGCGTAGCCACTTAGTATTTCAATTGAATTAATGACATTCCCATTTGAATTAACGATGGCTGTCGCTTAGAATGATTGCAGTCATTTTTATTCCAATCGTAAAATGATCGTATTTGATGAATATAATTCATTGTGATATGGTACCCACGTGTTCTCAATTAATTTGATGAAACTGCTTGTGTTGGGGGAGGTTTGTGTGTAGGTACAATATGTTAAATGTTTAGTTAATCGTTACATGTAAGGCAGTAAATGCTATCCCTTAATTGTTTTATTGTTTTTGTTCGGAGGCCTCGTCTTTATTTAACAATGCTATTAAAAATATTTTTTTTTAATCAATATTTAATTGCACTTTAGAGGCAAATGAGAATTTTAGTCTCGTGTATTTTTGCTATATTAATTAAGTTATTTTTTATCTGTTAATAATTCATACATTTATGTAGGATTTTTATTTAAGTTGGAGTCTTCGTGTCAACTTATTTGCCTACCAAAAGCATTAACCCGTTCGGATTTTATTGTGTAATTAAAAAGGTAATAAATAGACATATGCATGACTATATAAATATGTACAGAGATATTGGAGTAGATCAAAGGAGAAATATAAGTTTTGAAAAATAAATTATTCATGTAGCAGGCATGAAGAACTTTCGATTTTCCATATTATTGCAAAGAACGATAGATATACGAGTATACACAATTACGAATTTGAAAGATGCTGTCAGGCGGACCGAGGTGTCCGTATGGGTAAACCAATGGGGATTTTACGCTCCAACCAGAACAGTATACGTACCTAAGTAAATGGTTGAAAACTTTTATCTTGTCTCTATTATATTTCAATAGATGTTTATTAACTCTTGTTAAATGTGTAAGAGATTATTTTTAGTAAAAAGTATGCTATCCGCTCCATTAAATCTGAACATATATTTGCATCTGCTCTGGATGGACCTTTTGTGATTCGTAGGTAACATGTATTTTCTTTGTGGCACAATCTAAGATCTTAGCCTTTTTTGTCATTTAGTCCTGAGCGAATATATTAGAAACTCGTTTTGATCATGTAAAGCATGTTGCGAGAGATTCATCTGATCTCATAATTATTCAGTCGCGTCCAAGCTAAGCGACGAATAGTCCGCTCAGCATGTAGGTGTACATTTTAGCGAAATTAGTTACACTTGTAAAACGGGCACGATGAAGGCGATTGGGATAATAACGGCGGTCGCGTTGTTAAATTATGGGGAGTCATTATATTGTTACTGGAATACTGGATGCCCTTACCAATTTTTCTCAACGAAGACTTCGTATAATTCTGTACGGGGAGACATCAGAGATTCTATTGTGAAATTGAAAGGTATGATACAAATTTCGCGGTGAATTTTCTTTTTTTTTTTTCACTTATATTTTCTGTTGTATTGTTTATTATGATATAAAAATAATAATCGATAAGCATTGTTGGTATAAGATATCTTAATTAACATTTTATAAGCAGATTTAACAAAAGTTCGAAAGTAATTAAATGTGAACTAGACCGAATGCTTTTGATTTGTCCGAGAACAGGCTGTGAACCAATCAGTATTTGGGGGATGATAAGGCATGGAAAGCGTCAACCGGGTGCTGTGTTTGAGAAGAATATGGAACCTGCGATGATTATAAGAAATTTAGTGGTCCAAAGCTACCATAAAGGTCACAGTTCTTTATGCGCTCAGGATGTTGAAAATTTGAAAAATTGGGTAATCAACAAGAAGTTACTAGAAAAAAGCGATAAGTTAACAGAAGAAGGATACCAAGAGCTGTATGGAATCGGAAAGCGTCTGAAGGAAGCGTTTCCAGAATTATTAAAAGATATCAATGATAGTAGCTTCACAGTTCGACCTGCTCATGGTCAATGGATTGAGGAAAGCGCGAAAGCATTTATAAATGGCTTAGACAGTAAACGCGTAAAACTGGCGAAAAGTAAGCTTAACGACGTAATGGCTGTACGTATGTATATATAAACCTTATGTCATCATGATCATAATCTTATAGTCCTTATCATTATTAATTTTATATCAGCCTGGCTCAGTATACTCCTGTACCTGCATAACGCGTTTCATGGAACATTAGTATTCGAATGACATTTCATTAAGTTAAAGAAAACCAAAATATCGTAATATTTATTTTATTATATCGTAATAATTATTCTTATTTATCGTAATAATAAATAAATAATTTGTACGAGGGCTAATGTAATTTTTTTGCGTATCTAAGAATAAGTAGTAGGTAACTAATCATATTTGTATTATAAAAAAGTTTATAACATGTTTTTAATTGAAACGTACATATCGTGACACATTTAAGTCTAATTTCCTCGTGACATACGTTATTACATTTACGTTACATTGAACTTTAGTTTCTGTTAAATGGAAACATCTCCTTTTTTTTAATTAAAATATTTTTTTTCTATATGTGAGTAATTATTATAGTATACTTTCAACTTCAATATAATTTTAGCCATACTTAACATGCGGCAAGTATCAGAAGGACGTCCAACACAACCCTGATATCGATGCTGAAGCAGCCAAGTATATGAGCACACCGGAGTATTTGGCGGTAAGATTCGCAAAGACAAATATATCGAAGTAGGTCGTAAAAATAATATAATAAAAGATTTATTTTTTCAGGCTAAGGATCGAATCCAACGACGAAGTGGTATTGAATACGCATTAACAGATGTGAATGTAACAGCATTATATGAATTATGCCGTTACACATGGTCGGGCTTCGACAGCCAGGGCAGTCCCTGGTGCGCGCTTTTCACTATCGACGATCTGCAAGTATTGGAGTATATACAAGATTTGCGACACTATTACAAAAACGGCTACGGAACAGTCGAAAACGAAAAGTTCGGCGGAGTTCCTTTGGAAGATTTATTAAACAATTTCGAAAGTGCTAAGCAGGGAAATGGGAAAAAAATTACTGCATATTTTACGCACGCCACTATGATGGACATGATTTATATGTCTCTTGGACTTTTTAAGGATAGCGGCTCGTTAACAGCTGCGAGCCGAGATCGTGACAGGAAGTGGAGGTCCAGTAAAATAAGTGCCTTTGGTGTTAACCTTATAGCAGTTTTAAACAAGTAAGTCAATGTTTTATTAATATTGTCGCAAGACCTTTAATGGTTTCTCGCCACCTATTCCATTGTCGGATGTAAACGTAACTGGTGAAATGTGGGATTGTACTATACTCCTCTGCCTATCTCTTTAGATTACAGGCGTGATGTTAGGATTTTATTTGTTGGTCAAATTTTGTCATATATACCTACAATAAAATTGAATTTAATATTCATATTTAAAGATGGTATTTTGTATCCGTGTTAACACCGCGTCCTTTACGCGCGTCAGTACAGATCGACGTATGGTATGTACATACCTACATACAGGTTATTGGCCTACCCGTTTGAAGCGTCTTAAATTAACACGGAAATTCTAACGAACATTTGCCGTACGCGGTTTCATATTTACGGATCGTCGGCACTCAGCGTTGCTTAACTTTACAGAAAGTTTAGTATCTCAGACTGAAATTTCAGAAAACGAAAATATAGGTATACCTTGATGTAGTTTGCTCGTTCAAATAAATAAAAATAATATGTTCCTAAATTTAAATTAGGTCAAATGTACAGCTAACGTTACACATTACAGGTGCTCGAAAAATGGATCGTTTGACTACAACGTGGTGTTCTATTTGAACGAAGAGCCGATGATATCAATATGCGCAGAAGGTGTTTGCTCTTGGCAGGAGTTCGAGGATAAATTGAAGCCATTTGTTAACACTACCATTGACTTTTGTGAGTTCCAATCCGAACCATACAAATAGATTTCGTTATTCTTCAACTGTTTATATAATCTATTATGTCGACGTATCGTCTTATTTAGATATGAGATATAGGAAATAAAATGTTCCGAAATAAGAATTTGTTTTGATTTTTGCGGATAGTATTATTAGTTGTACATGTTCGAAATCTTGTTATTGAAATTAAACGATTCAATACGAAAATTAATTTTATTAATATTTTTTATGATAATCGTGATTATGTGTGATTCAAAACGGGTTGAGGTTGGGCATCATCAGAATGTATTCAGTATAATTGTGACACAGTTTGAAGGGTACAGTAACTCGAAGAGTACACACTGGTTGGCCATTTTGCAACGCATGTTCCACCATGCCCAGCTGCTTAATGTAACATTTGATAACATAATACAACAAGTCTCATAGTTGGAATTGTTGACAAAATATATTGGCATATTTCTGAAGCAGGCCTGCCGTCGCCAGCTATATCCGCCCACTTTATCCCACCATCCGCTCCCTCTTCCTCGTCTCCGAGGAGGCTTCGTTTGCCTATTTTTAAAAGCGTCCGGTGTCGACCTCGATAAATGTTCAGTTGCATCCGTCGGCAAACAAAGCTCGCGGTTCTGTTTCTTGTCTAAGTGTCATATCCTTGGCGTTCATTACTACAACATTTTTTATCGAAAGTTTTCCTTTTTAAATACCTATTTTAAAATTATATAGAACTTTAATTAGAGATTTATTCTATTCTAAGTAAACAAATGATAATGTATACGGTAAAGTACGCTGTAAGGAACAATATTTTTACCAAAACGAATTATACATACATTTGAAATTCAACTATTCTGCGAGGTACTAAAGAAAAGCCGTAAAACTGGCATTAATCAAGCTCACTCGTGTTTCTGAAGGTGTGTTATGGAGCTGACGGCTACGAGTTCGATTTTCAGATATTATTTATGTTTACCGTACGTGGAAACCCGAATATAACCGAAATCTTTGAATCATTTACGTACTTTGCTAAGTTCGCTGTGATATAAAAAAACAACTTGTTTATTAATATCATGGAATAAGAATATTGCTTATAAATATTACTCGTATTCCTAATAGGGGTTATGAATATAAGGAATTACAAATATGAATTATGAATTCTATGAATTACGTACGAATTATGTGGGTTATGAATATTATTTATGAATATTATGAATGTTATTTATGAATATTACGCATTAAATAATACAATATATTAATAAAAATAATTGGCTCGAGCCTAGGGTTTTTTGTTTCTTACATTTAATGATATTGTTATTTATTTATAAGAATTTGATGATTTCATTGCGATAATATAACACAAAGTGTAATAATCCTTTTGGTACCAACACCGTTATTTTGTTACTATTGTGGTTTAAGTATTTATTTAAGAAAAGTGAACAAGAACAACAGTATTTGCTTACTGAGAATCAAGACAATTATGTATACATAATAAAATGTACACAGTAATACATTATGTGTCACAAATAGGATGCATACATATCCGAGTAATGTTATAAAGTGAAGATGCCTGGACAAGGTGAGCTTGCCAACCAACAACCATGTTTACATTGATCTTTATATTATATAGTACGTCTAGAATCCAAATCATAAATAAAATATTTATTTATGCACAATTATGCGTATATACTGAGATATTTATTATTGTATACTAAGATATTTATTATGATCGTTTACTGTTTCGTTAGTCAGATGGTTGCAAGTGGGATTGCTGATCGAGACGCCCTGGATTCAATTTCTGGGTCGAGTACTATTGGGTTTTTCTTTCTTGAAATTAATAGTAGTGGCCCGGAGCCTGGATTTGCTCGTGTTATATGGCAATAGGTCACCAACTTTTCCAACAAACTTTGTAAATGTTACCGTGGGAGTGTTACACACTCCTCTAACTATCTGTTCGGAAATTAGAAGCGTGATAAATTAATATTAGCAACGTTTTAAACATAATACATACAATGTATACGTATATATTTTTTTAATGCAATTTGACTGCGGGTCACATAGACCACAGGGAAAAAATTGGTGTGTTTTCAATATTATACATACGTACGAATTAACTGCCATTAAAAACGTATTAAGCAGATGGGTATTTGAACTACACTTAGTTTATCGCACTGATCACTTACTATAATAAAAATAATAATAATAATTGTATACGACAGTAGGTACACATGTTCTATATTTATATATGACACGAGTCCTTGAAAACAAGTTTGGCCAATATTGATCTAAGTTTGATCTCAATACATATTTAGATATTCTCTCATATGTTGACATACGTAATGTGTTGTCAGGTGCCCGAAACGTTCAGATCTTCCACACACTGTTATAAATAATTATATGTGTGTCTAGATAATTGCTATACAAATAACACGGGGAATGTTAAGAAAACCAAAATTTCGACATAAATACATATTATGTTGCCTCATTGCTTAATTGCAAAAACACTCCATAAGTGCTTGAATGTAGAAAAACAAAATAAAATGAAGTACGTCGACATACGATGTTAGGCGGAGAGAGATATAATAGCATTTTAGCGATGGTACATTATATTGCATTAGCTAAGTAATTAGTGGAGTGTTCCTTTAAGCAGAAAGAGCGTGTTTGCGCGTGTATTTCCTGAGTGCCTCAATATGCGCACATGTGCATATGCATACATTCCTGTATGCACAATGTGTGTGTCCATATGCGCACATTGTGCATACATGAATGTACGGATGTGTCTGTGTATGTGTGTGTGTGTGTGTGTTTGCAATACAATACAATACAATTATTCTTAATTATTTGTTTAGGTATGTGTGTCCATGTATATTAGCTCGACAAAAGCACTGATATATTTTGGAAAATCCAATGACGAAATTTAAGTTAACAAACAACTGTACTCTGAGATCCTCAAACCGCGTGCTCACCGTGGGAATAATAGGGAAAACCCTTTAGGGGAGGCTTTTGTCTAGCAGTGGACTTAGATAGGCTAATGATATCATGTGAGCATAAGCGCTTTATCTAGCAGTATCATGTTAATGAGTAAACAATAACAAAGGCTCAATAATAACAAATCAATAATAACAGATGTAACGGCAGTTTGTATAAAAAAAAATCCCGACGGCGGCGAAAGAATATATTTTGAATTAATGTCTGTGCTTCTTTAACATCGCGGTTTCTTTTTTGTAAGAACACGTTTTATTGGGTTATTAAGACCATTCAAATATGTTATCTCATTGGACCTTAATAAAGTTGGGTATGGGTTTATAATTAAACTATAAATGATAAGGTATCTTAAGCGAGATTCCTTCGTTCATAACAAGAGAGGGTTATTAAGCGTATTTAAAATAAATTGAATTAATGAAGTTCGAATGTCTTGTGAGTTCGTGTTTCTGCCTGCTACATCTTTTGAGCTAAAACAAAAGCACTGCAGCTTGGCATAAAAATTTGATGTAATTTTGAAAACACCAGCCATCGTAAACCCTGGATCTGTCAGGTTTTTCTACTTTGACACGATATACTAATTAAATTATTTTCTGAAACATAATGTCAGTAATGTCAGGTAATTAAGTTAGCAATCTAATCAATTAAAGAATTACTTATATTATAAGTTGTAAGAACTACTTATTAGAAATAACTACATATGTATATGAACTATTGTTATCTTATTATGATTAAATACAGAAGTAACAAACATGTTACATATATTTGCTATCGTAGTATTGTTTGTGTATACGT
The DNA here is from genome assembly GCA_018244815.1 of Parelbella polyzona. NCBI lineage: Eukaryota > Metazoa > Arthropoda > Insecta > Lepidoptera > Hesperiidae > Parelbella > Parelbella polyzona. The sequence goes on along the minus strand of DWMF01000089.1, from coordinate 10,806 downwards.
TTGTTACAACCGTAACAAATAAGTGCTGTAAATTATACAAAATGCTCGTACTATTAAAGCGTGCGATTATCTTATATGCCCCTAGTTTATGGCAGAACCAGCGTGCCCATTAATATTGAAATATGTAGTCAAAGCTTACTACAGCATTGGGAGGAAATTGTATATCTCGCACCGACTGTAATTTTGTATTGTAAGCTCCGAAATTACAAAAGATGTAGTATATTCTGAAAGTCTATTTCGACTTATACTGTCTTTACCAATTCGAGTTTGTATAATAAATTAAAATATAAATATGATTGCTAGTGAGTTCAATTAAAACTACGTATTATATTGTTGACTAGTTTTTATGTTCAATTTAACTGGTATTTACAACTCGCTTAATATTTTTCCCGGTGATCTATACCTATTATAAATGAAATAATTGGCATAAAAATTTAAAAACATGCGAATTTCGAATCTAAAAAGTATCTTACCTTGTACAGTACCTAAATAGACAATAATATTAGGCTACTATGAGTTCAGTTAATATTACATTAAACTTCTTATTAAATCAACATTTTGGAGGAACGTGCCCAATCTAATGTAAAATTTGAACTGTGTTATTGCACGCTGTTTCGCGATAAATACGTTTTTGATCAGGCCCACGAGCGTGAAGCAAACCACGTGGAAGAGTATAATCTAAAAACTATGTTATAAACTAGAGAATTTTATAATCTTCCTTCCTCTCATACTACATCTGTTCAAACAAGGGAGAAAAATATTATGTTCTTTCTAGTAAAAATCTTATCGCGCCGAACAAAGTTTTCAACCGTTTCTACATCCCTATAAAATAACATAGGTCCTAAGTCAGCTATTACATTATAAACATATGAGCGAAATATCTACGTACAATAAACGTTTTATTTTGCACAGCCGAACAAAAAGAACTATACGCTCTGAAGGTCAATAAAGATCAACCTAAGGACGAATAAAATGAGACAGTTTTTATTACGCTCAATGTTCGTACATACATATGTATATGTACCAGAGATTATTGTATTCAATGACCTATTAGTCATTTATATAATTCAAGAACAAAAACGAAAACCAGATCGAGTGACCTTAAAATTTTATAGAATTTATCTTTAGTTGTTTTTACAGATGCTGACTTTGAATTAGAACATCGCGACTTTGGAGCACAATACAATATAGAAAACAATGAAAGGACACATGACGCTTAAAAAGCATACCCCTTCTCTCGATGTCATGGGTGCCATGAACATACATACACAAAGGCATGTTAAAACAATCCGATTCAGAGCAGATTTATGTAATTTCGTTTTCAATTGTCCCCCTGGCAATCCACCACGGACCCTTTGGATTATAGGCCCGCGCGAACGTATTAAACAGATCGTTCCATTTGAAAAGTACGAAATTTGTTTGTAAATATATATAGCAGATTAAAATGATTTGTCTGTTCAATTAATTAGGTATTGTATGTTGTGGTGAGTTATTTATATCTAATAATTTATTTATAATACTACTGAGTTATTGATACCTAGCGACATTAGTGAATCAGTTATTCCGAGAATTACTAAAATTAGTAATGGCTATTATTGGCCATGGCTTCAACTAATTGAATGTATTAATGTTATGTAAAACGTAGTATTACGGTACTCGCGCGCGCTATCAATAACAAAGTCGCAGTATATAAAGATCCTTTATAAATATAATAAAATAACATGTACCTATATAGTTCTTAACTAAAGCATTCATTCTTCTCATGAACTTTGGATGATGTCGATTTATCAATTTACTATAATTTAAACTATCGTATGTAAAATATTGTATTGTTTATTACATAAAAAGAAATAATAACGATAATATATTACACATTAGGTACATGTAATGTATATAGGTACATTCTTTATGATCACTTCTTGAACTTTAAATGCCAATCGTAAACATTCATGGGAAGTAAATTATTATTTAGCCATTAGGTTAATCAGTAGATAATGAAAAAAATAGATATTGTGTAATAAAAAATATGTTTATTATAACATTTTAATTTTTTTTGTTTCGAAAATGTCAACAACCTCGCATGTTACAGTAACACAAAAAAATGAAACAAACAGAATCGTCTTCATAATTAGGCATAAATAATCAGATAGCTTAATCTGTTTAGTATTATACATTTCATATAACTCCAATAATATAAAATTCAATCAGAATTAGTTAATGCGTTAGCTGAGGTGAGCAACAGATAGCCGTTCATGTGGCATATCACATGAATTATTCATAGCAACTTTAAACGAATTTAAGTTATGTCGACCAATCTCTGTAAACCTTAAATATATATACCTACGTGACAGTAGAGAAGTACGTAGGCAGCCCTAAAAATGTACTAGGCTAACACATATGGATATCTATTTTGCTGGAATGAACTGTTGTTCACTAGTGGGCCTCCACGTAAATTAGAAAAAAGAGAAGGGACATACCACCCGCAATCTAGCTCAATGCTAATCGTCACAGGCGATATTCTTTGATGTTTGATCAAACAGATTAGGTAATAAATTATAACAAAATTTACATTGCTTTTAACGGAGATAATAAATTTGCGTGTACGGTCCAAGTTTTCCTATAAAACTTTTGCTATCCAAAAATTATGTTTCAATTTATACTTAACTGACCTACTTTCATAGTACTTAAAACGGTGAGCGTGTTGTAGGGAATTCTAATTCACGTCCTACATCGTTCTTGTAGTAGAGAAACTGTGCTAACATTCCTTGAAGTGTCGACATTGGCGTTTGCTAATAGGATACGAAGAGCTGAAGATCGAGCTCAGTGGCGAGCCATTGGAGAGGCCAGCAGTTGACGGAAGTAGGTTTATAATGATGATGATGATGAATAACGCCGTCTCCGCCGCAATATTTGGTCTAGGAAGAGGTATAAACATCTCAATCCGTCATAAAGACAAGGTAATATTTATCTCTTGAACTTTAATAAACGCAAAACAAAACTTCAAATGGAATGGACGTAGGGAAACAAATAATATAACAGCTTTAACAAGGTTTTCTAAATGAATGTAAATGATCTATAAACTATGAGCGAACTTAAACAACACTTTTTATCTAATTATATAAAGTCATTTCATTATAATATCAGACATTGGAGATTTGATAAAATTATTACAAATTGATATTCTTATTGTTTAAAGTAATTTAAAAACCTCAGTAAGTTTCCAATTGAACTGTACTTGTACATTCAATATTTTTGGAACATTTTATTCTAATGGACATTACAAAGAGACTACAGATTCAATATACATTTATATGGCTTTACTCTCAATATACATGTATACTGTATAATACGTTCTCCCCATCGGTGCCTGTCTGTTACAATATCTAGCAAAAACCAGACTGGAAGGAACCTTCTTTTACTTTTTAACTTGTACATTGGAGCAGCAGTTAAGAAACAGGTTATCCTGTTCTATTATTGAACACAACATCACACATACAAATATAGTTTACCACATACATGTCAAGTAAAAAGTACTAAATGGATTTAAATTGATTTTTTGATAACACGTATAAAGAGTCTAAGTAAGATGTCAAAATTCCAAAATCAGAATATTTCACATAAACTCAATGAACATGTAATATTTTCGACTGAAAAGTTATCCTTTTTATACTTGTCACGGCCCTACAACAGATGGCGCGGAAACATTTTAAATAAAAATAATAAGACTATCTGTTTATTAGTAATTGTATATGTACCTCCTAATTATTTTATTCTACAATAAAAAGAATAATATGTTCCTATCACATTCAAGATTCCTGACTAAATACATCAGATACTAGCTGATGCCTAGACAGGGAGCACCGATTGCCTCTGTCACTACCTTTCATACCCTCTACATACACGCACGTCATTTTTGTAATAATATATTAATATTACACTTGATTAGTATGGACTGATACCACCACACACGCTTAGCTAGAGTTCAGCGTTTGCACCCGCGTCCAATATCATAGTCGACATATCCAGAGTTCATCTGTTCAGCATTTTAACCCTTTTAACGTTCCAATGTTGGACCCGGCTCGTGGGACAGGAGTATCAGGCTTAGACTTGACCGTCAATTGCTTTTAGAATGGTCAGCTATATATAGGTTATCGCTACGTGTATATACATATATAGTGTTTGATGAGTAACCTCAAGGGCATCAGCGTGGTACGCACTAGCGGCTATCAGTTGACCTACATCTTTAGAACGATCAGGGCCGGGCCCTTCAGACAATCACGAGGGTGGACCGCTACGCGAATAACCACTTACCAGAAATGACAGCAAAGTTCCCGCTTGATATGTCATTGTTACTACAGAAGTCGAGATATCACCTGATTCGTCGACCTCTAGGTGACCTGCGTCGACAAGTTGCTTTCATAGTATACCAACAACATCGCTGTGGCTTTTACTGAGGAATAAACAGATAATTTAAACTAAGGAGGCGGACGGAGTAGTGACGATAAATGTTTATAAGATAAATTCCAGTAAATTATAGGAGCTTTGTACGTTTAGCTCAATAGTACATATATATGTAGATATATCAAATGCCGTGTTATTAACTTATTTATGAATGAATTAGTTTCAATGTCTCTTTAGGAATCACTATACGTAGATGGGCTATTAAAAGAACATGACATTATATATACGTATATTATATCCGTAAATATTTTACACGGTTTTATCTTTTAAATAATTTTATTAACACACAACAAATATTAACGTACATTAATGAATAAAGCTAGTAGATTACATTCATAGTTGCCGTACAGTGAGCTGAAGCTTGTAAGCGAACAATAATTAAAGTAAACTAAACAGAGTGGCTGGTTAAAAATTCCAATGCAATAAGATCATTTCATTGAATATATAAACACGTTGACATTTTTCTAAACATAATATTTTTCTACCTAAGCCAATCACTACGATATGCGTCCTTTTAGTCCTTCTAAAGGGACACCCACGTGGGTATCCGCTCCGCTACGATACATCCTACTCTTACAATCCATATCTACGTGTACCGTTAAATCATTGTCTTGTATGACACGTGCCTTCGTATGTAATTGATTTTCTCAATTGACATACACCAGTTCAATGGCTAGTGTTCGCGACTGTCACGGTAAAGTCGGTATTGACGTAGAACAGTACATAATAGTATGATAGCCACATTTGTACTCGTACATATAGAAATGATGCGGACTCATAATTTACGAAATTATTATCCTATAAGATATTTCAATAAGTATATAACATTTATTTCAATAATTGTGATTTCAGAATATTTGAACAGCATTCCAATGACATAGCGTCACTTAGAGCGGTAATTTAAAATTAACAATATACTTAGTCTTTAAATAATTTAATTACGTACGTATATATGTTTACAGTCCACTAATAGATTCCACGAAGATATCAGCTAATGTACTTAGTATTAGTTTCTAAAAAAAGAATGTGCTCAGTATCAACAGAATTCGATATAAATCGTATTGTCTTCTACAGATAGAAATAGCCCGATCCTATTTGTGTATAGGAACGTAATGGACACTAGAAAAACGTATGCAACTAAATGCAACGTGACAACTTTAAGGTTTTACAATAGTATATATATATGTATAATGTATATGTATATATATAAATATTAGATACTAAATTAAAACTGTGTTCAAATAAACCACCTATAATTACTTAATTATACAGCATAGTAGGTAACAAGAATACAAACAGATTTATTAAGTAGATATATAATATTTTACAGTTGTTTTATACATCGGTGAAACGTATTTACACTAGAGTTATTCAGCTACATAGAATAACCGACGAACGTTATAACCGCAGGCCAAGACGTCAAAGCATATCCGTGATACCACGATACGTGTTATTAAACACATCAAAGATAACATCAATAATACTCATAAATTTATGTTGTAACGTCAAAGGATAACATTTTATAATAACACTGACCAATTCGATATCATTTAATACGAAGCAACGAACTCTACATTCAACATAGAGCACTAGTAACACCAGAAGTCATAGATAGTACGTCTACAAGAAGGCGAGTGCATCGTACATCGTTAAAATTCACTACGTTTTATTCAAACATTGCACATACATATATTATTCTAATAATTGAAAAATCAAGGATGAATTTGTAAGTTTAATTATACATGTATAATATATTAGATGTAGACCGTGATTCCATTCTTCATTGAGAAAGAATGGTCCGGTCGTGTCGTTGTATACAGCCTGCATAAATAATCAACGACCATATTTATACTAAAGAACAAGTTTACTTATTCACCTTGTAGCTTCCATTCGATCTTGAGTCATTAATATTTGTTTTTTTTTTCGGGTATTGTAAGTGGTTTTGCATCTTATGTATCATATAAAATATGATTATTGCAAAGTAGATACGATATTTTTATTCGCTCTTTATTTTGTAATATTTCGCATATAACTGACTAATGATATTATACAATTCATAGGATAAATAATCATTTATACAATTTTTGCTAATATACGTAGAATTCATTATACAATTTCATATTTGGAGTTCAATGTCTTGATTGACTGTTCCATTATTTGCAATACATATTTCGTAAATTGTTTAAAATTCCGATCTGCCACTCTACACTCTCTGACATTACCAGCTCTTTGTCCATTATAGTTGTAAGTAACACTTATTACACCTAATTTATAAGAAGCAAATAAAAAATGAAGTCAACTAATTAAAAATTGTTATAAAATACCAGAATTACACGTACATATTTAAATTATGTCTAAAAATATTTTGCGCTTCTGTAAAAACTTTTTTGTAAATAAAGTTGAAATTTGACTTTGGTCCGACTTCCACAAGTCTATTTCTTTGCAAATCTCATTACATTTTAACGATCGTACGCTTTTGATGCGCAAAATTATCATGCTATCCAACAAAATATAATTTTATTATACAATTAACAATAAAATAATCTTTAATAATTTTTACTAAGTATATGAATATAAAAAACACGTTTCAGGCGTTGATATCGAAATGAATATAATACATTTTTAAGGCAAATAAAATTAAACAAAGACTCAGTTTTACAATAAAGTATTAACACCTACAGAAGTATCAGATCCCTACTCCAGCTCGAAATACATAGACGCTACCTAACATCTAAATTAATAATACTAATACATATTTTTCCATTATTGTTACACAAATTTCAACAACATTTCGATATATATTTTTTTCAATTTTCCTAATTTACGACATAATGGATGATAAATAAATCTACGTTTAAATTTAAATATAAAGGTGCAATTTAAAAACACAGATTAGTGTCCGATTTCATGGTAGTATCTGCGATTTGCATTTACATACATAAGTATAAAATTAGATTTGCTAACGTGATGTTTATTGAATAGTCACAAAGGATAGATTTGACTAAATATAAAGGAACTTGGCTCAAATTATAAAACTAAATACAAAAGAGTTCGGTTAAGCCAAAGTCTTCACAAGAATTAAGAAATTTTCGAAAATACTGGCTGCATCATTTTCATTCTCGTTCGATTTGTGGAATATTTCACGTTTTAACTATTACAAGAATATTCTCGAGAAAGTAGACGTGCGTACAGCGAGACGCGTAAATACAAGGAAGTGTAGTTATATCCAGTATTTTCAAGAACAAAATTGGACGTAGGTATAGAAACCGTTCGTCTAACAGTTGCAGTTGGGGTTGTTGGTCCCCTGCGGCTGCTCGGTGAGGCGCTGGCCGCGCGCGCCGCCCGCCAGCGCGGCCGGCTCCGAGTCCAGGCTCTCCGACATTTTGTCGCAGATTATGTCCACCAAGCGCTCGAACACCGTCTGCAACCAATGTTCCATATTTACTTAGTATTCTCAACATAACATTTTTACTTTTGCGTCCATTTATGTACATTTTTACTCTTGCCATGCAACGAACTACGCGTAGATATTTTAAAGTTTATATATAAAAAAAAATTACTATTAATTTATTAATGAGAATATTTCCTATTTGTATTTTTATTATGGTGAAAAGGCTTGTAACCAGACAATCAGGTCTCTATAATGCGGTAGAGGCGGTTGCGCCCGGAATGAACGGGTAACAGGGAAAACAATGTTTAAAATTATGTTCGTGACTTGGTTGAAAAGGTTCTAATATAAATGAAACAGTTATATTATAATATAGTTGATAAATTCAAAGATGTAGTAATGTTTGCAACCAATTTGTTTCCCTGTTGCTAAAATTTACATTAATTGCATTAACATGATATATTATGGCTTGTGAAATGCAGCGTTGATTATTGATTTGATACATAGTTATTTTTGAACACACAAAGTAAAGTTACAAAAAAATTGACCAGTAAACTAAGTGGTGGGAAGCATTTAGTCGACATTAAATCTTGCTCGTATAAACCGTTTTCGCTAAAAGCCATCGTTCAGAAATTACAATTTAAGATACATAATAATATGGATGTTCCAAGTTCACTCCATCTACGGATGAACTCACCTTGACATATATATTTTCCTTAGCGCTAGTCTCGTAGAACTCCACGCCAAGCTGGTCAGCGAGCTGCTTTCCGCGCTCCTGGCTTACAACGCGTTCTTCCTCCATGTCGCATTTGTTACCGACCAGGATCACCTGAGCATTGTCCCAGGAATATGTCTTGATTTGTGTCACCCTGGAATTTATGGACGCAGGAAGTTAGAGTACAACGTTTATTATTTATTATACAAGTTTTTTTATGAACACATTTACAAGTGAAAAGTGATGAATGTTAATTTAAAGTGCATATATTTTAAAGTCCAAAAGTGGACTGAGATAGGCTGATGATGATGATGACGATGATGATGATATTATAAATGTAAGATACGTATTAGTCAAGTCCACCTGGGGTGTGGGTACAGTCACGATAAATTAATGGATTTTTAAATCGAACCCCAGACCATAAAGACATCCAATACGAAGGTAAGAATGCTATTATATACATGTTAAGTAGAAGATGCAATTAGGAATTATGTTCTAATAGAGTGTATATTTTGATGTGTGTTAAGTAAGTTACCAGTCCTGCACGCTGTTGAAGCTCTCCTCGTTAGTGATGTCGTACATCAAGATGAAGCCCATAGCACCCCGATAGTACGCTGTCGTGATGGTACGATAGCGTTCTTGGCCAGCTGTATCCTATTTAGATAAAAAAATAAAGAAATACCACATATAAATCTGTGTTACAATATAAAATGTTTTTAGAGAATTTTATTTTACATATCATATAAATGACTATAAAATTTTGCAATTAATACCATTGCTGCAAAACAAAAGGGTAAGTTAATCTGTTTAAAATCTTTAAAAAATATAATGTGGTCAAGTAATGATGAATAATTGTACATGTATTATTCGATCACATATATATAATCATGGTAATTGTCACCGACATAGACAGCCAGCAAAAGATAAATTGTGTTCATAAAGTTAATTAAAACATCAACATTCAAATTTACATGTATCTACGAAAAAATCTTAAGAACATATTTAAACGTGACCATTTGTTCTCGAAGGATCGATACTGTGTACGTACCCATATCTGAAGTTTGACGCGTTTGTCATGACGGAAGACCGTTTTGACCTTGAAGTCAATGCCGACGGTGGACACGAAAGCTGAAGTGAAAGAGTCATCGGCGTAGCGGAATAGGAAACTGAAATATCAACAATACTGGGTTATTGTGTGAAGTGTTTTGTCGTAGATAGCGCGGATCGATAACTTGCGATTACTAAATCTCTATTTGTCGACACATAAAAGCAATTATGAAGGCATTCAGAGCGGTAAATTCATTTTCTCGATCGCCTATTCAGGGAAAACGAAAATAGTGATACGTTTTAATCGAATTTTTACCTGGTTTTCCCGACAGAACTGTTTCCTATGATGAGAAGTTTGAACATGTAATCGAAGTTTTGGTCTGCTGCGTCCTTTTGCCATTTCGGATCACCTCCACCAGCCATCTGCAAATAATTAAAAGTAAATCGTCCATATATTTAACAAGTCATTTATAACAACACAGTGAAACAGAACGATACATAAAAATGTAATAAAGAATTAATTGGAAGCATATTTATGTTACGTCAGCCTTTGTTCCCTTTGGTTCCTCTTCATCCATGTCTCTAAAGTATTAAAAACACCATTGTATTTAAACTGAATACTGTGCGCTCCTTTGTAAGTACTACCCGTTTTTAACAAACGAATGGCACTATTATGCATAATACATTTCCCATCTGGTAAGTGACGAAGCTAAAATCGGCTTTATTACAATAGCGATAACATTCAAATGAGCTTACATTTAAGCGTACTGTGGCTTAACAATGTTAAACAACTTATCAGCTGTGAACATTCGAATAAAAATTCCTTTTAACGTATGTGCCACAAAGTAGATTTTCACTTAGCAGGCCACGAAATTTTTTTCCGATTGATTGAGTAAAACAAAACGGTTTCAGATAATACGAGTAGGTCACATCCTACGCGATACCGTTATATTTGACAAAAACAGCGTGATGTGTCGTTGCCACAGGCTGGAGCATAAGGAAAAAATCAATATTCTTAATTGCGTGGGTTCATCCCTAAATTGCGTAGATGGCTACAATTCTCACTGTATTGATCAAACGGTCATATCTTTTTTAAATTTATATTCTAAATTCTTAATTTAAATGTTCATAACTTTTTATTTATTGTTGTCAGTTGTTGGCCAGCTACAATGTTTCTCAATTATTGTAAGGATCC
>DWMF01000088.1:0-19776 GCA_018244815.1 Parelbella polyzona | reverse complement strand
CGAATGGAGGAAGCTGAGATATTATTCTAAATAGTAACACCATAATTATTACAGTTTATCTTTGACGTAGGTACACGGTATAAATTTTATACCTCACACTCCCAACCTACTCGTAGAATGCGAAACTAGAATTGAATAACTGGCTTTTAAACTCATTAACGATAAGAATTACAAATGAATAAGAGTTATTTTCAATAAATTTAAAGGAAAACACTCAATGTTTAACGTTGTTGTCATAACAATCAAAGCTACTTACGGCTTATCATACTTATGTTCTCAAAATACTACAAAAACACGGAGAAAATCATCACCATCAGTCTGTCTAAGTCCATTGCTGGACAAACGCCTGTCCGAAGGGATTTTTGCCCATAATCCTAACGCTGAACATACGGATTGGGAATCACTAAGCACGGCTTCTCGCACTGCCTATTATTATAGCCGTAAGCGACCGAGGCATGTAGCTGTGACTACGCAGGCCGCACCATACCGCGATCTCCCAGCGCCCTGTTTAATGACCTCTTAAAGCAACCTGGCATGCCGGCTTGGAGTTAGGGATGAATTCTTTCTCCACCCCAACAAGGATGGGGAAAAAATATCAAATATAAAAAACAGTCAATTAATGTTTAATATTAGTTAAAGACGAAAGGAGAGTGTACAAAAATAAAGTTTAAATTTCAGTTCATGCACCTATCCTCACTCACGTTGTAAACGATCATAGTACATTACTTTCATTAAATGTAATAACAAATAATAATAACTTATTATTCAAAAAAGGGAGACGAAATGTTGATCAAATAAAATAAGTTCAAGTATGGCACCACAATAAAAAGTAGTTGTAATAAACCCTATAGTAACAAAGAATAAAATGCCGTAGTTACAAATGTTAAGATACAATACAATACAGCACAATATAAACGTAATACCACGCCTGTAATCCACGAAGGGGCAGGCAGAGGGGTGTAACACACCCCCACGTTTCACCCGTTAGATTTAAGTCCCATAGAATTAGTGGTGAGCCTATTGCCAAACACCGGGCACAGTTCCAGACTTCGAGTCACTACTAGAAATTCTAAATTAGAAAATCCAATAGTACCCGACTCGGGATTTGAACCCAGGACCGACTGATTGCAACCGCTCGACCAACAAGGCAGTCACAATACAGTACAATAATATGCAATAAAATACCATACATTTCATTATATAACACATATAACAAAATATAATATGTACATAATATGTACACTTTGTATGCAACCGAACAACAGCTGGCTGACGAAATCCTCCAACATCGATACATTACACTGACACTTAGGGACACCTTATCCTTTGACGTTAGTACAATATCTCACTTCGAACACTTTCACGATACAATAACTAACAGCTTATCGTATAGCTATGAACATCTATTTTAAACACTGTTTGAATATTAATAATATGTAGATAATGATATTTAATTAATTATACAGTAATTAGTTTTACATTATTTAATGACAGATGTGTACCTACATATATCTGTTTTATGGGTTATTAAATTATTGTGTTGTGAATAGTAAATTATTATCTATTATTAAACGTTTTATTGTCAATTAATGTATCAACTTTACCAACGAATTAGGTTATCCGTCTCGTACGATGCAAGTTTAAGTTTTCTGATTATGATACAATTAATTAAATATGACTGCCTCGTTGCACGAGAGACTGAAATAAAATATAGAGTTCAAATTAAACTAAACTGATATTGGAGTCATTGTCAATACTTCCGCAAAAGAAGAAACATGTGTATAACCATGGAACTCAGTATAATAACTGAATAACCTAACCTGCGTTCTCACATCAATACGTCACACTGACACTCGACAACATTGTCCTGCTTTTAGCTGGTGATAAAATTATTATCTGCTTTCTATTGGCGAGTATGGATTAAAAAAAACAACATATAATAATATTATTGACGTCAATAAATTGTTTAAAAACCGCTGACAATGCTTCTAATAACAATACGTCAAACTGACACTCGGCTACCCCTTTTTAAGAACGTTTTTGTCAAATTTGTGCATACTCAATAAAGTTATTTAATCATGTCTACATATTAAGTCAATGGTTATCGCAGTATATAACAAACAAACAAACATTATATACTTCTGAGTACAGTAAACTTTAAGATAAGAGAATCTTAACCCATGGTATTCTGACAATATTATTGTTATTATCGTATGCCCCAAACCCCTACTTTCCGCATAGCCTATGCTTTGTTACCAGATGCGCATTGTCTGACTTTACACGCCCTAAAGAATACTAGATAGTACTTTAAAGCGCTCCAATTTCCCACCGATATTTTCCTAGAGGGTATAGCAAGTCATACTTAATCTCAAAAATGCCTACCTACATCTTCATTAAATATGCGTTCCAGAGACTCAAACCACAAATCCCCTAAATGAGAGGCTGAAATGTAAACCACTAGGCGTTTATTGCACAATTTATTGTATTCGCACTGGCCGCTGATTGTGCTGTTACGTAAAAAATATAAAACAAAATATATTTCACACAATACATAGCCAAGTGTGGAGAGTTGTGCGCGATCGTAAAATATCTGACAGTCGCGACCCGCGCCTTCAATATCGATGCGTCAAGCTGACAGCACACCTCGATGCTGCTCCGTTTTTAGTTGACACTTTATTTTATTCGAACCAATTGCATGTCAGCGGAGTGTTTAGAAAATTGATGGTGCGATATTTCTGCATCATTTTGAAAGATAAATACGTGTGATCCAAAATGGAAACATTTATTGAGTTCTAACAATTATCTTTAATAGCCTAATACCTTTTACATTCATAAAATTTTCATATAGATAATACATGAAACAGAATTTCTAGTGATACTCGTACCACAGGTTGGCTATCCTGTCAATTAATATCTCTTAAACAGTCTGAAACAACAATCTTATCCTTATTGACGTTTGACAAAGAAATACTGTTTATAATTTACCGTTCTCTATAGACCGGTGTAGCTTAACATGACATACTGTTTGCGATATACTAGCGTGTCAGGGTTATAGGACCTTCCTTATTAAAAGCACTTACTAATACGTCTTGCATACGACCAGTCAGATTTACCATGTGGCTGAACCCAAGAGCTTAGCTTGTTTAATAAACATGTTTAACCATTATTCACAGCACTTAAATTTTTTTAATTGACAGTGAAATAAAGTGAATTATGAAGGATTGTATTTAATTTACACTTTACTGGAATACTTTAAAATGCAAACTATTTAGAAGTGACTAATAATTATGATTGTAACGATTAACAGAAATGATCATGGCTGTACTGATACATTAACCTTAAAGAGATAATTTTTACTTTTGTTTCTTCATTTTCATTGTATTTCGTAATAGACAATTCGGGCAGAATAATCCCGCATTGTACAGGTAAAAGTGAAGGGAAAGCAGCATTGACCGCCTAGTGTGTTATAATTTCTTTCCGGAGGTCCTGGATATAAAATTTGAAGTTATAAAAAAATAATCTTTTTAAAATTATATGTTACCTTAGATATTCTCGAATTTGTACGAAGCCGTATTTAGCTGGCTTAACATATTATGTCTCAGACTGTATTTCCGTAAAGAGTGTCGTGTTTAATAGTCGAATAATAAAAGGGTAATAATAACGATATTGAAATAAACTATTAACAGTCAATTATACGAGTATTGTACCTATGTTGTGTAAGTATATTATAAATGCAGATTGCTCATAAATTAGCCAGCTTTAATAGCTCCCTGTATTAATATTATGTTACCGTCTTACATGAATACTGAACCATATAATTATTATAAGCATGTGCATTCAATCTCAAGTTAGTTATAAACGCTATCAACCATCTAGAATTTTCCTCTATCTACTAGTATACGGTTCCTAACTCCTTGTCCAAGCCAAAAGATGTCGAGCATCAGATATATTTTGCATTCGGACATTTCTGCCATCCCCGCAAGAGACGCACCGTAATAATATAATAATAATCTACGCTGTCAAACCCTTATCAGAAAGTTTTATCGCCTCGCGATTATGTTAACGTTAAATATTTTAGATCATTCCAAGAACGCAGCTGTTTTACCGTATAATGTTTTAGTATAAATATTAAAGAGACAGCTTTGATGATAGGTGAGGAGTTACTCAGATAAGGATGTGTTCACACATGAGTACACACATCAACGGCAACTTTATTTTATTACGAGTTCACGCAACTTCGCCGTATCTTGACTTTCTTGACACGTCCCCCGCGCAACTTGCAGACATGTTGGACATGTTCCCGGCGAATAAATTCGACAACTTGTCATCAAATAGAAATATCTCTCTAATCAAAACGCGTACAAAGGAAAACAGTTCATCTTTTGTTTTGTCAGTCTTTTTCGGCTTAGCGTATCCATCTAAATGTAATGTTTGGTTACTGTATAGTACATATTTAGTCATTATCAAAACTATATATGTTTATACCAAATGTGTCAGTGGGATTGGTTTTTGTGAGATGAAGTCAATTTCAGTTTGTCAATATCATGTAATGCAATAATAAAAATTACGTTTTGACGTTACTAAATATAAAAATTTTGATATGGAAGCTGGTTGTAATCTGTGTTCAGATAGAATTACGTTTACATCAATCGTTACTCAATATTCATCGATTTCTCTAGTTATTTTAATTTTTTAAATAGAAATGGAGATCAAAGTAGTCAAAAACGAGTTTTTGTCGATTATTATTATATTTTTGTTAAAATTTTTTATTTTCATATATTTAGCTATCGACAACTGTACAAGGCTGACCATACATTATATGAATTTAAATATATTTTATTTACGTAAAAGAAAAAACTTAAGATATTCGTCTTTGAAAACGAAACTCCGCACAAACTTAAGTTCTAATTAATATGGGTGCTGACAACCATTGCAGCTACTGAAAATTAATTTAGAACGCCCCCTGCAATGCTTTGTAGGATTTATATTGCCTCAATTTGTTTTTAAACGTGACATTATATAAAAAAAATTATGCAATTTTTGAACCTACTTATAACAACACAATGTACTTCTGCACAAATTAAACTATATATTATGAACGGCCGTCAATTTTTAAGCTCTTTCAGCGTTTTTCAAGAAGCAAGCAATATTGCCTCATAGAACGCCAATCCTCCCAGAATAAATGTAAGGTAGTCTTACCGTATTCTTGATCACAGAAATCATTCTATAAAATTATTATTGTTATATCGTTACCCCAGGTGCCTTACATGGTAGGCAGACAGCACCACGTGTCAAATATGGCCGCCCCTACAGACGTATTTTATAAAAATTGACATATTAAATAATCTTTCAATTATTAAATTGTCTAGTTTATAAAATTTACATTTTTATTCTCTAATAAGTCATCTTTATAGCAAAGATGTGAAACAAATCAACTTGTAGAATAAATCTCTGTAGAAATCTTTATGGCTACTGACGATAATTCAGATACGAGCACTAAGTACTACGATTTTGAATCACGGTGAGAAACTTTTCGGGATTAATGGACTATTCCTGTCTGTCCCATATCAGATGGCGGACGTTTTTGTTTTCTTGGGTTTATTTGTAATAGTTATAAAATGTTTGAAAACCTATTGAATAATGTTATTTTAATGCTTAGGTACCATTAATATTTTATTCTTCGAAAACAAGAATCATACTCTTATAAAACCATCTTGCTTGTAATCCTTTCATATGAAGCATAAGATTTAAAAAGGGTCTGTGAAATTCTTATATTATTTCATCGGTGCTCAATGTGATCTTTACAAACCGCTGGCTTATACCATAGAAACCCTTATCTTCCAGTTAATAATATGCTACTGTTAGTTCATAAGTACGGTATAATATCAAACAGAACGGACCTACCCTATATTTCTATAATCTCCAAAACTATAGAAAACATGAAAATTATTCTATAAGCAGAATTCACCATAAATATAATGTGTGTTATTTTTATATTCAATCATATTACGCGATCATCTATTACCTGTGGTATCTCGTTTATTTATTCATTATAATAACAGTAATCGAAAAGTCGAATGAATCATTGATATATTTTCCAGTTTTCTAAATATTCAAATAATATTAATTTTAAGTAAATATATAAATTTTAATATTATATATACATAAAACAAATAAAAATATTAACATCATACTCGTAAAGCAATTACGTGTATATAATTATTATGATAAAAGTACAAATAAACCTTTTAGAAAGTCCTCACCTTGAACATTAATGATCCAAATTTAAAAAGAAATATTTGAAACCGAGATATTCACTTTTTAATCACTGTTCTGTTTTCAAAAGTCATTCACAAGAAATGAACACTTGCCGCTTAAATTAATATTCGTAGGCGCGTTACGCCGTAGCCCGAAGCTACGCTGACTAGCTCGCGCGTCGGGTTCCCGAGGACAACTGAGCGTTTAACGACGTCGCTGCATAGGTCAATCTCGCCGCCCGGATGCAACCTTCCTACCATACTCCTCTTATTCTTCATACTGTCAAAACCTGGATCTCATGCATTTTATATGTGGAAAATCTCATAATTTACTGCCAAAACACAGACAGCGGCATGCTTTAAATATATTTGACTTAAAGATATAAGACAAATGAAATTCCATTCTGTCATTAAAACAAAACCTTCAAGTCATCGTGGCTTTATGAAGAAAATTAATAATAAAGAACAGAATAATATCCATTTTTTCCGTAAAACAAAGATAGAACGGGAGAAAATTCTGGTCCCACCTGAATCGTTGGGGCTAGTCGAATTTATTAGCATTCAAATGATTTATAACTTGCGAGCGACAGCTGAATATTTTCTGATTCGTCTTAAATTAAATTCTTTCTTTCCTTTGACTGGATTTCATTAAGGATAACGAAATGCTGCTGAGATGAAAAAGATAATCCGAGGCGTACCGCCGGTTCTGCACCCCGCCACGCGCTCTCAAACGCACGCGTTCGCAGACTACTTCAGGGGAATCTTAAGAAGTTTCATTTACATTTACAATTGTTACTACTTAAAGAAATAATTCGTGAAAATTATCTAATTCTAGGTGCACTGTATTTTCACTGTGTCTTAAAAAGAGTTTGTTTAACGTTTTTCGCGAACATGTGAAATTTGTCAAGCAAATCCGAAATAATTATGTTACAAAGTAAAATATTTCTGCATAGGTTTCTTAAATTAAATATTACATCAAGGTACATGTGTAATAAAATATTTTTTATAGTTTGTCTGAATTACTATTCATTTCTAATTATACTCACATATATGTATGTACATCTACGTGCAATTCCAAATAAACCACTCCGGATATTATATACTTACATATCTCTATACCACCTAAAATACATTTGCCGGACTTTGACAAATGAAATTTGTAAATAGACAATGCCCCCGAAACGAAACGGGCAATAACGAAACATATAATAAAACGTAGGCAATTACGATAATAATATTGAGGGCCGATATGTGGGGGTATAATATTTTGATAAAAAATCAAGGTATTTGGGTCACACGCCCGCATGAATCCGACAGCCATCGAACAAATACCTAACAAGCTTTTTCCTATTTTATAGTCTCCCTGACGCAAGCTGGTTTATATGTGTACTTTGTTAAACCCTTAATATAAGGCTTCGGCTTGTAGAACATATTGATACATCATCATTTAATAGACGTCAAGTTTATAAGGCGTATATGCATTTTACTACGATACATATTTTCGAAGTCTAAATATTGTTTTAATAACGATACCCTTTATGTAACACGTTAACAATTTTTTACGCAAATACGGAACACCTAAAACATACTTACACCATGCTGCTCCAATGCATATCCAGTCAAAAGATATTACTTAAGTGGGCAAATGCTATAGAGGTTGACAGAACCGTCATATAATTACAACGTCTTAATATATAGCTTTCAACACTTACCTAACAAAAAAGTATTGTGTCCGTTCCGACCTTGGAAAGACCCGTTATACTTTGAATCATAAACTTGTACTTGTTGCTACATAAAAGTAGTTACTTTAAAGTACTTGTTAATAGTAATCACCGGTTAAAGAACCGACCACGTAGGCATCAACTAGCTTGGACGAATAGTTTGCCATTAGCAACACACGAGAGCTAGGAATGCTTCGGAGCGATATATTAGTGTCTTATGTATATAGGGGCCAACAAAGCTATTAAAACTTCCGGCCAATAGAGCAAAGTAATTTTATGGTTATGAAAATTAAAGGCAATAGTGCCTATTTTGCACACTTCGAGCAATAATGAATGATTTTATTTCAAATGTTTTAGTGATTTTTATTAAGAAGAAAAATGTAATAATGCTGACACCCTTATTTTAGTTCAAAATTTCTGAAATTATTAAAGCAATTGTATGAAGGTTTGTCGCTGATACCTACGCCACTCGTTTTCTCAATATTACGCAAGACGATCCATTTTATTTTTTAAAATGTACTTACCTATATAAATTTCATGTTTTCCGCAAATCTTATAGGACGAGTACAATATAAAAACTTAAGCAAGCTAGACATAACAATTATCTTATTCGAGGGAGTCTTATCTTAATCACAATTGTATGCCTCGAGAACTTGTTGGTACTTTCATCTGTACACGATAAATTGACAGTGAAAGCAGTGTTTGTGTAAAATAATAAAAATCTAACAAAAGATAATAAAAGTTCGTACAAGATAATAAAGTGTAAAGTGTAAGTGTAGTAAATATGATATCCGTGTCATGACGTAACATCACGCCTGTACTCCCCGAAGGGGTAGGCAGAGGAGTGTAGTACATTCTCACGTTTCACCAGTTACAATTTAAGTCCCATGGATTAGGTGGAAAGTTTATTAATATTCTAGTAATAAATTATAATATACAGAAATTCTTAACTGTTAAACTCGTATAATGCTTACTCAAGTATGACACTGTGTTGAAACTTGTACATTAGACGACTTTATAAAGACGCTGAAGTGCAATATTTAATGAGCTCCATACAAAGATCAATGACCTTTTGTAGAGCCACGTGGCTATCATCAAAAGTAGCACATTTGATTCTCGGGTTTGATTTTGTCACCTGTAAGACTTGAACTAAGATAATAATTGGCAAAGTAATCTCAAATAAATAAATACATCTTATGATACAACTATCAATTAATTACTGCTACAGAAGTAGGTATGATATACCTACATATTTCGTAATATCAATAATTGAATCACACAATGCAAACTTTTTAATCAATTATTACTTCAAGTCAAAAACATGACCGCTTTTAAAAAAATTACAAAAAACACTTATAAAATATGAATAATCAGTAAAATTATGATTTCTCCTGTAACGAAAGCGACCTAAATATCACGTAAAATATTTAAGAAGCAAGAAGCGGTGCTAAAAATAGGAAGTTAATAAAGTCTCAAATTTAGTATTCAAAAGTAGCTAGCAGGTATTTTGGCATCAATTAGCAACTGTTCCGAAAGCCCTAAATACCTCTTACACCTACGGAGTAGGTACTATTACATCTACCTACGAAAATATTAATGGAGGTCTCATTCATGTACATTTCTGCCTTACCAGAAACAGGGCTACAGTTTTACCTGAAGTTAAAATCGATAAATATGGAAAACTTCTTTAATTAGTGTCCCATTACTATGTTTAAACCAAAAGACAAAATATCACATAAAAGTGATTAAACACAAAAAGCAACATCGTATTTCGTCAATTCGTGAATCCCGAATAGAAAGATTTATCAGCAGCAGAAACTGAATAGAAGCTAATAGGTATAAAAATATTTGTATCAAAAAATAATAAATTTATATTCCTGCCAGCGAGATACGTGTAACGCTGAAATTTTGATTGATTGACGACGATGCTGATGATGATCGAATGTAGATTGACAATACGTTCATTAAAACAGCCAAACTATTAACCAACGATTATTCGTGATAGATTAAATGAAGAACAATAAATTATAAAGGTATCTGATTCTCAATGCAAGTAATATTTCAATAGCTTAAACGTGTTTTCTAGTATTTCCTTCTATTTTGATAAATTAAGCTAAGTGTATTCCTGTGTATGTTAGATACCTATTGCTTTAATAATACTCTTTGAATTCGACTCATCCACATTGATACATACATATGTAAATTGTTTATGAGGTCGTCGATCAGTCAATTATGTGATTATAAACCGCTACATCAAATGTACCCAATGTACTCTGCATTTATAATGATTCGTCGGCGAATCAAATCCGCATCAATATCGGTCGATAATGGAATAATTGGCTCTCTTGTTCCTATAACGCACTAGGTTATCGCTATCTACTACTGACCACTTAAACTGTAGTATTAAAAATGTGATATTCATATAGGTATTGATTTACTGTAGCAGTACTGAAAGAATATTAAAGAGCGTTCCTTTCCATTACTACTCCACAGAGCGGTGAAATTCAGTGAAGTTCCTGTTTCCGCCTTGTTTTAGGTAAAGACCCATATATCATTGCTAGGATCTCATCATCAACATGACTCTGTTTAAGTTTTTGCCATAATACCTACGCTGCGCGTGTGGGTTGGGGACGGTAAATTACGACTTCTTGCACTACCTACACCGCTGTCCATATTCAGCCAGAGAGCAGAGTCTAGGTAGATTGCGTTAAAATCTGGACAACCAGATTTCATGTTAATTGTTATATTAGTTTAAAATGAAGTTCATTTATTTGTTTGTTCATTTGTTCTTTGGTTGACCGTTCCCTCGTTCATGGCGAAGATGATTCATAGTGATTAAATACTAAATTAATGCGCATTAGCATCATTCATTTTCTACCGGTAAACAATCAGTTATGGCGAAATATTATGGTTACCATAAAGTTTCTTATATGATGAAACCGGTTTTTTAATGAATGTAAAAAATAATTATAAAGATTATTTCCAATGTGAGTACAATAATTGATCAAGGTCGAAACACTCCTGTTTATACAATTGTCTATACTATACAAACATTTACTTTGCCAAAAAATACAGAAATTAGAATTAATAAATAATTCATGGTTTCCGCTTCCACTTCATACAATAACAGGAAAAGAATAGACGCAACGCACAAAAACAATGACTAAACATAGCAGACGCTTATAATACCAAATCTTAGTATCTGAGTTAATTGAAATGACCAGTTTTGTGGCGAATTAGAGAGAGATGGATATAATAATAACACAGATCGTTACTACCCTGTACATCGTTATAACCTAATTCTACAAACCTATACAATCACCTCACGCCTACTAAACTCTATTCCCTAAAGTTCACCATGTAATTGCTTCAAATTACAGATCCTGCATGAGTACGATAAAGGGCCTCGTCACAGGCAACTACACGTATTATCTGAAGTGTAATTTGCCCTTACGTAGGTGGAGTTGATTCTGTAATACATCTATACACATACTGTCTCATATCAGCGGTGAAGTAATGACAATGTTAGTATGATCTTGCTATTATTATGCTACTATAATATTAATGAAAATGTCCTTGTTCTGAATAATAGGGTATCCTTGTAAATTTTGTCAACGTTCCTTTAGTTAATTATTGACTATTCCAATATTGTGGTTAGCGCATCAACATCTGAGATATGGATGACTTTTATGACTCGTAATATTTTTTCTAATATCTAACAACACGATCGGCTAGTAAAAGAATAGACGACTTCGATAAAACATACAGGATCAAGTAAAGACATACAAAAAAGTTTCATGAAACACAAAATTAATATTTTTTTGTAAACTAAACAATTTATAACAACATTACAACAAAACAATTTTAGATTTTCAAAAACCCTCATCATTCATTTATTTATTTACAGCTGTTACTGGCTTTCGTAGGTAAACGTACCGGTAACTAAAAATAGTAAATAAAGTGCTTATAGATTACATACATATCACTGTAGACAACTTTACACTCAGCCCTAAAAGGTACAAGCGTACTCATCACACAAACGTTCATTCGAGATAACAGTCGAATCCACGGCCTCGGAGTTAACCGTTTGATCACTAGCAATTGAAACAAAAGGGCGCGTGTCAAACATTAAAACTGGTGTTTATATTTTATATCTTCGATAGTGAAACGATGTTTGTCTCATCCAAAGCAACACATACTTCGTATCTCCTGTTACGTTGTAGCTAATGAGCCACGGCGGAGACAAGCGGCGCCGATTTCTAGTGTCTATAATTTCAAAGCTTTTCAAGAACTCCCTGCACTGAAGTAAACCGCTTTAAAATGTAGTATATCCACAGTACCTACACGCTGTCACACAAAAACCACTACCTTACAGAAACGTTTAACATTTTTGTGTAGTAAAGTATTTAGTTGCATCACTTTTAATTTGTAACAGAAAGTAGTAATAAAGCATCTCATCGAGAGTATGAAACGTTATTGATTTCGGACTGCGAGACACGAGACTGCGAGACAGTGTTAAAAATATTTGTGTAAAAATCAAACAGATAAACTTTTAACAAAACGAAATAAAAAAAATCGTTTATCTAGTCTCATTAAGAAAAGCTTTCAAAAAAACTAAGATTTTACTAAGTCTTTCGATATCAATTGTTTGATTTAGCGAGTAATAAAGCGTTTTATGCCGTATAATGATTTTATGCCGTTATTTATTACTGATGTCACTTTTTTGATTACTGATGGCTATGAATGTAATAGAAACGATCCTGTCACGTTATCTTTCGATTATATCACACTTTAACTTGGAAATGAAAAGTAAATGAGCGTTAATTCACCTCCATAATATACCACACAGTTTTTAATGAGCATCGAATCCAATAAAAGGTGAAACAATGCGCCATGTGAGTGCGTATTGTGACTCTTTTGTTTTATGGCACGCCGTCATTATGAAATTTTGCGGTAACAATGTCTAATGAGTATAACCTATCCATAATCTTATTTCACACAACACCGCTCAATTTACCTCAAACTATCACGCCGCAGTTAATTATATGCATACATGCTTCCGTTATGTCCCAACATAATTTTCCATTGATCACGAAAAATACATCAACCTGTATCATGTAAATTATCTGCTACATATTCTATCCTTGGAATTCTCAAATATATGTTCATATAACATTTCTCTTCCGCTGAAATATGTAGATAATATTTATTTGTATTGATAAAAAAATACGTAATATTGAAATATTTTCCGTTAACTTCAAAGGCGAGGACTCGATCAAACATTTTTTGCAAAGTACAACTTATTCTGTTCGTTTTATATGTATAAAAACGCTTCCACATACATGTCGAACAAAAAATATTGTTAGTACAAAACGTTGTCATGGATTAAAGGATATTTTACTGTAACAACCGATTTTTCTTTTCGGAATGGCAGGATAAGTTGGTATTGTTGTCGTTTTACGTAATAGTCAATGAAACTTGTAAGAAGCTTTTGGGATATTTAAAAGGGATCGGAGACGGCTTTGCCATTAACTCATAAATTGTAACTTTTATGTGTAAATAGTTTTGACAAAAATATGATTAATTTGTTTCTAACACTAATACGATTCCACGTCCAAAATTAGATTGCAATTATATTTCTATAGTAGAATATCAGTGATTATCTTGCAATGTTATATTCAGAGGTATGTAGTACGCTGACACATGAGGTATTTCACTTTAGCATTATCTTTAGCGTTACAAGCAATCAGTCTTAAGCGTTCGCTGCCAGCCATAGGTATGTATCTCTAACGAACCTCGAATGAGACAATGGAAATGGGTCTGTTAATGCAATTAATGCCTAGCAGCCCTTGACGAAACTAACAACTAGTTAACTAGTAACAGACCTGTTATAGTGGTCATTAGTTTCATTAGTCCAGTTAGCATATCTCAGTATGAGAGCGGGTAGTTATAATCTCCGTAACATTGCATTCTGAACGCTTCTGGTGGCTTGGATTAAATGGTCACCTCTTATATTATGCAATTAGACCGACGACCAGGTCCTTTAAACAGAACACCAATTGTTTTAATAACAATTACTTCACAGTAGAAATAGATGAAGCGGTGATACTGCTCAGCGAGAACGGTCAAAATATGTTCTCATGTGAGGTACAGTGGTATAAACCTGACTTTAGGTTTCTAGTTTAATCGTTAACATTATAACAATGTATGTTATTAATTATTTTCCTTTAAAATGTAGATATATGTGGATTTTTCAAGTAATTCATTCAGCTGAATATTATAATATCAAAATTAGTATAACAATTTTCGTCCATGTATTAACATTCGCCCGAGTGCATATTATTAACTCAGTGAAATGGTATTATGAACAGAATCTCTTGCGAACATCGTCATGAGACTACGGTTCGTTAACCAAGAAAGGCGATTTGCCCGCCATTTATATGCATTCAATTTTTTTCGAAGTCGAGTTGAATATTTCGCTTTTACAAATATTGCTGTGTTAATATTATCTAATAGTTAACAATTTTTTTTTTCAAAAGTGTAATTGAATAATTCAATGCACATAAAGTTATTGCCATTTCCAATTTAAACATGCTGTCGATGATAATGATAATTTAAAGCGACTTTTTATTTTTCACTTTCATCTCTACATTTTCATGTCCATTCTTAAATGCACCTGAATTAATAACATTATTACATAGATTCCGTATTCTAACAATTTTTTTGCAAACAGACATACATTTTAATTGCTTTCTTAAATTACTTCACTTTACTACAATAAACTGCAGTTTACTTTTCGGAAACAAAATAACGATAATAATAATTTCATCTGGAGTAAATAAATAGGATCAATAGTAATTGACAAGGAAGACTACTTAACACACAAATGTATCTTTATTTAAATTAAAATATTAACAATACAATATTTTTCACACTAATTAAAATACAGTATGTAGCTACTAACGAAAATATTTAAAACATTTGTATACAGATATGTGACCTAATAGAAGCTCAAACATTTGAGGTGGAATAAAGGCAGGTTCATATAATAAATTTGGGAGGCAGCAGCGCCGGCGGAGGCATCTCGCAGCGGCGGAAATAGTGACTACCGTTCTGTAATTGGAACGGGCGGGCGCACATCAACGCCTATACATATTTACATACATAATACACTTTGTATCCGTTAAACAGGTAAATATGGGTCGTGCGATATTTTATTTATTATCAGTGTATTGTCTACACTTACTTTAGTGTTCAAATAACCCGTTGTACGCAGAAAAAATAGAACACGCCTGTAATCACTGAACAGTTAGGCAAAGGAGTGTAATACACTCCCATGTTTCACCAGTATTACTGGAACTTATACGTCAAGTTACAGGATTACTGCGTGCTAACAGTAGGTATGTTTCTGTATAGGCTCATCTACAATTAACTTGAAACGAATTTTTTTGCTTTTATATTATTAAAATGTGTATATTCTCATAAAATTATTCCTGCAACAATTTCAACGATTTATTCCACAAATATTTGTGTAATCTCCGGCTTATATCTACAGTATAAAACATATAGACATAGAAGATAAGAAGAATAGAAAGAATGGAATAAAAAGAAATGTAAAGAAAAGAATAAAAGATAAGAAGATATAGAAAACTTTAACATTATCATAAAATACGCATCGTACGGATCAAAATAAAATGTCTTACGTACAATCACTAAACCCGAAGGATATTTCTGCTAGTTGGTGTAAATTAATTGATATAAAGAGACAAATAGAGTTTAAAGGTATTTTACATAACACGATCTCAATAATATTTACCATTAATATCAACGACTTAATTTGTTACAGCCTCGTATTTCCTATAATTAGAAATCTTTGGAAGATTTTGGCCAATGTCTTATCGATGATTGCTCGTATCCAACATTTTTACCAGTTTCAACCATACATTTTCTTTGCCATTATGCAGAAACCGTGGAAGATTTTGCCAACAGTTGCATCGGTGAGACGGGCGAGGAAACGCCCGCTGAAAGATTGCACGACAGCCCAGTCCAGCATGTACAGGAAATAATGACGTCCGGCGAGCTGCCCCCGTAATTGAAACGTACCGGCCGGGCACAAGTAAATTATAGTACGGAAGCGTATCTACCTACAAGTACGGGGTGGAAATTTCGTCAGCCAGTTATTATACGAACAATTTTAAATTAACAAGACGCACGACATTTACTGGCCACTTACTTACAGCAGATAAAATAAACCAGTAAATAAGATGCATATCTTCTTTGTTCTACTTAGACTTATCCAAGTTATACTTTGAAGAAAATTGCGCTTTGTTATTTCAAAGCAATTTGTCAGTTGGAGAATAAACTGATTTTGTTGCAAACTGAAATTGAGAAAATGCTTGGATACTGCACCATCGAAGTTTTGAGCTTGAAGTGAAATACTTTTTTGAGTAAAACGTAGTGCTCCAGCGGCAAACAATAAAAGTTTTAGATGGATACCTCAGGCATTTCTGTATTCTGTTGGAGCACACGGGCTTTGAAGAACGCGTGCATCACATGAAAAGTTAAATATATAAAAACACTGGAATATTTTCTAAGAAACTATGTATATTTAAACTTTCGGGTAATCTTTTATTAAGTAAACTAAAATATTTTTCTCTCGTAGCTTTTAATATATAATCATAAATAAGCTGATAATTTAGTACATTAAATTATATACATAGTTGTGACGTTGCACGGCCGGAAGCCAGACAGCACAGATAAGTTAGCCGTAGTAGAAAAGTGGAAGAAAACATTTGGCCGCATTGAAAAAAACGAAAACCGGTCAAACTGGATGGCCCAGTCACAAAAGGCTACGAAGAACTTTCAAAGATACTTTTTTTTTTTTCTTGACCCTTTTATCATTCCACTATTAGAATACTCCTCGAGTGAAGTCTGCCACTCCACACTTGGCCAGTGTGGCAGACTATGGCGTTAAACTTCTCATTCTGAGCTAAGACCCGTGTTCAAGGACACGGCTTACAGGAACGAAGTAAACGACCAAGAATCGGATGCGTCATGATATTGAAACATTTCGGTAAAATATTATGACTCCGCTGACGTTTATCTATGGACTTTTAGATATTCACGTATGTGCTGTGCTACCTCCATATTTTTAGCAAAATATCGTAATACTGTTGTTAAGGAGACCATATTTGATATTGATCTGTTTTTCACAGGTGAAATTTTTGAACAATCATTCAGTGTCGTAAAACGCTCACGCTCTCATAAAGTTCGTTGCAATCAAAAACACTTTTTACTCGCCATAAAACACTTGTACAATGAAACTTCGTTTCATCTGATCTTTCATAAAGTCGATGTGTTCTCCTCGCAAAACGTGAATGTTCTATTGAACTATAAAAATTTTACAGCGATATCGCCATATTATATTATAATGAATCGAACTTATCATAAGGTCGTTAAATGAAAAATACAAAAGTTTGCTTAATTTTTATTCTTAATTTTTTATGATTTGATTCTTATATTTACTACTCACATTTTCACAACACACTAATTGATTATTAAGTTGTAAGGCACACCGCACACAAGAACATCGAAGTTTACTTTTTCATTTCCCGTTAAGACACTCGCAGATCAAAACGTAATTATATAAATCGTTGCGCGTTCCGACGACAAGGTTCACCGGAATATTTCAAATAACACGGACCGCAAAATCTTGAACTTAATCAATTTTCACTTAAAGTAAAAGGGAGCACAATTCACGGAAGCTTTAAAGGCTCTTGGGGGAGAAATTGTCGATATAATTATGATAAACAATGTCGTGAATTTGTTGGAGCGAGTAAGCATGATCCCTTGCGAAAATCTTTACGGAAATTTTAACAGTGTCCACGCTTATGTGGCATACTAATTAAATATTTCCAATTTTATTTCCTCAAACGACATCAGAATTGCAAATGCGCTTAGAAATTGAACGGCATAAAGCTATGGGTAAGTTTACGTAACAAAACAATAACGAGACAATTTTAGAAAAGTTCTACATAATATTATTTGTGAAAATAAATAAAACTTTTCTATTATTGTTATTATTAAATGTAATGTTATTTTTCTATAATCAATAATCGTTTAGGGTCATAATATAATCTACTTTAAATTTATGAGACTTACTCCGAATAACCTTAAGGGCTTTAACAATTTGCTATTCTATAAACTTCAATTTAAGCTTTAAGTACTAAAATTGAGAACGATAATGTTCCGTTAAAGGGGAAATCAATTACTTAATAACTACTTATAAAGGTATAGGTACTACTCGGCGTTTTGATATTTTGCTGAGTAACAATATTCTTCATCGTCATCATCAACATTCTAATCATCATCATCATAATCAACCGGCTATTCACGTCCACTGATGGACATAAGCCTCTCCAATAGCACGCCACTGAGCTCGACATAAACAATAATTAATAGCTTGTTTCGAACAAACATTCTTAATCCAACGTTTATTCAAAACAATACAATAACACACCTTGGCCACAGCTAGGAACTTGCGGCGCAATCAACAATTATTCACGAATATAAACGCGATGTCACAATGGAATTAACTCTGTTAGCTCGTAAACATGTTGTGACATTGATTTACGGTATTAATTCCCGTGTCCCAAAACCATAATCGTTAAGCAAGTGTTTTAATAAATACTCCATATGACACTGGCCATTATGAATCTCGCACCAGTATAATCTAGTAATCCATTCTTAAGCTTATCTAATGCTCAAATGATTGAAGATATACGAAACAAAATGAACACACGTTATACATGTATTATACATACATACATACATTATACATACATATACATATGTACATACATTATATAAATACATACAATGTGTGATTGCTATATATCTCTGAACTTAATCGTAGCTTATTATATCTACTGACTTGATATTTTTATTGTTCGAAGCATTATTTTGGTTAAATTTATTTATTTATACTTGTATTACACCTTAAACTTAAAAGCATTCTTGGTGCCTCATTGCATTCTCTCTCAATATATCTTGGGTGATAAATAGGATCTGTGGTAGGTGCACACTTTACAGTGCTCATTAAATACATACATACACAAATGTACATAATACGTACGTAAGTAACGACAATATACATTTAAATATTTGAAAACTTTCTAAGGTTTTTCACCTCTAAGACTTCCGATATGATAAATTGAGGAATCTAGATATTAAAGATCGTTAACAATGTGGAAAATAATTTAGTTTAATTTGGCCAAAAATAATACCTACATATACCTACAATTATTATTACCATATACCTAATAATACCTACATATACCCAAATACTCCCGGAATAGTTTTATTTACAAAGATGACTACTTATATGTAATTATTAAACTCTTGTGTCAACAAATATAATGTAAGAATTTTCTTTGTTTCTTGTTGAATTAATCATCAGATAATAAACAAATAACTATGTTTTGTTAATGTTAACAAGCAAATCATAATGTTTTATAATTTATTTTCTTGTTAGTGACTCAGGCTCTAGATCTGTGCCTGGTGTGTGCCAATAGCTACTTTTATATTTAATTCAATATACTTGCCCGCTCATTTGCTGTATTCTCCAAAAAATAACCATGTAAATTCCTGCTCAATTGAAATATTATGTAGAGTGAACTATATTATTTAGCCAGTTGCAAAAAATTCATAAAGCAACATACTCGTAAAATACATGTTGCGTAATTGTAAAAAGAAAGTACGTACGGTGAGAGAGCCCCATACACCAGTGTCGAGCAGCA
>DWMF01000087.1:0-19800 GCA_018244815.1 Parelbella polyzona | reverse complement strand
GTGGAACGGTAAAAGGGTTAAAGAAAAAAAAAACGATAAAAATAAATACGCGACTAGCTTAAACTAGTCGCTTTATTACATGCGCGACGAGTATGGACTGTGTTGAAAGTGTAATTTTAAAATGCGAATTAAATTGCTCACATTGTACATGGTGCGAGTTCAACATACCGCACTGCTGACGAACACGCAACACCATTATTATTGTATATTTCATTATTTCATTAATGAATCGTTTCGCGTTTAATGAATTTAGAGTGCATAGAACCATCACGGAAGTGACAATTTGACTCAATATTAAACGCAAACCATGAATCAGCATGTGAGGATCATAAAATATTATCACACTTCGACATTTGACAGTCTTGAAGTATATCGGTTTATGAACTTTCAAATCGCTTATCGTATCAAAACGGCGCTGATTTGATATTCATAAGAACTGCGTGAAATAAATCGTTCGAAATATATCTGGCTTACGCGCTTCGCTCACACAATGTTCGCGGCGAGAGTTGCTCTAAATTGTTTGCGTCGAAATCTATCAACAATGAAACTCTTTGTTTGATTATGATTAAGGTATTACCGGGATTTAATCGGCGATTGTGTACTAATCAGACGCCCCAAATCGCCTATTAATCAGGTTAAAGCGTTTGGTTGACAGTGACTGTCAGTTTAAGTAGTTTTGGTTTGAACTCAGATGTACCATTTCCAAAATTGATACCGTGTTGATAACAAATATTAGTAAATTGTATTAGGACAATATATCGTTGTTTCTATTGTGTGGTTGTACTTAATAACATTTGCCCCACTTTGTCCTATTCTTAACCTCGAATACCCCGTAAAGCTATGGGGCTTTTAACGACTCCCATGCGTATAATTGTATATTATATTATTTAGAAAGAGAGATTCCAATTCCAAATCACAAAATTAAGTTACTCCGCGAAGCTGTAATCTATCAAAGTTTTTATTCTTATTCATTATCCTTTCGTAAAATATTCAAAAGTACAATTTATGATGCACGTGTTACAAAACCGTCACGATTGCTGCGGCAGTTTCCGTTTTGAGGCTTGAGTAAGCAGATATAAAAATACGAGGTTTTCCATTGTAATTCTCATAAGTAGCATCTTAAATGATTTTAGAGAGTTTAATAACTTAATAGCCGTAACATATGAGGTCTAGATAAACTCTTTCTATATTTGCAACCTGAAAACATACATATGGGATATTTGAAGATTCGCTGCGAATTCGGTTTCGTCACCGAACAGTAATTACGATTGTGCTCCGTATAAAATGGTATGTCTGAGTGTGCGTTTGCTTTAAGTACAGTATACAATCATTTGCGGATAGCTTGTCTTGTTTGGGTGTCTTATTGTTTGACTGTTTACTCGCTCATAGTTGCAAATCCACGAAATTTAATTCAAGTCATCGGGAGGCAGTGGGCGTTGTAATTAAATTGTAACTGCTAAACTCCATCATTTAACGACAGCTATGTTTGTTTATTGTCACTAATAACTTTTAGTTGTATATAACTGAATATACTCGTATAATTGAAGGACTTTGCCGTTATTTTCGTATTTGAACAAGGTTGAACAAGTTCAAGAGCTAATGTAATATATTTTTTAATTTGGTTTTGTGGTTCTATATTAAAATAAAAGCAAAAAAAAACTATAAGCGTACCCACCTCAATTTCTTACAGCTCGTTTTTATAATTCATATTACGTCAAAATTGTGTTTAAACATATCAAAAAGCTTCTTTGTGGAATTTATTCATTATAAATGAGTTCAAAAGAAATCTCGGATGCTCATTTTCAGTAAAAAAGATGAAACGAAATCTTTAAGCGTCTGAACATTGCAATCAAAGTTTTTCTATGAAATGTAAGGGATTTATTAAGTTATTAAATAGCTTGCTGGCTAAAATTATTGTTTTTATATCATTATTGTATAATGACGAACTTTCGTCGTTATGTTTCCGAACGTCAAGCCGGTACTTCGAAAGTTATAAATAAACATATACGTACGATATACACAACCTTTTCTCATTTGAAAAGTTAAAAGGATCACGATTTTTGTTGTATGAAAAGATAACAAGGTTAACAATGTGCCTTATACGGCTTGTTATATGAAATTAGGCATACTTGACTAGAGAACTATATTCAATATTGAAATGTACTACAGTGTATTAAAATATAGTACAGTGACGTGTTCTTGGAGAGGCCTATGTCCAGTAGTGGCTGATGAAACGAATGACAGTGATGTAAGGCAGGAGATTCAATTTTAAATTTATGTATTCTTATTTACATTTCGTTCCTTGTTAATATGTATATAAAATTATAATAAATAAAATGAAATTATAATATATTATTGAATGTATCTAAATACGTACCTATATGTTATATGTAAATTATATTATATTTATACATGCAAGCACGTGTATTATTCGTTCATTATTACATGCCCACGGATAATGTTATTCATATATGTATACATATAATTCACTCATTACTTAAATTGTACTGATAAGAATTATCTCAATATTTCTTTATTAGTAATAACTGGTATTCAGGTGTACCACGTCTCTCTATTTCCATAAACGAGTAGAAATGTCGAGTGGCAAAGCATGAACGCGAAAAAATAAAATGTATTCGGCCTACCGAATCAACAATGTCATTAACCCCCGTAGTGTGGCAATCAGGGAGTAAGTGGGAATTTCCGCGTCGTTTGCTACAGCTCCCAGCTAAATGTTAAGAGCCCACCAGTGGAAGTGCCGCCCGCTCTGCGACACACGGCGCAAACTCTTAACATTATAACTATTAAAATAATCTAAGGCGTCTTATTACTTTTATATTATCACACCGGGTGTCTTACTGGATACGCAGAGGGCACCGAGTTCTTTCCGTGTATGTCCAATATGAAATATTAAGGAAATATAAATTTATAAATGGTGGATAAATGTAAATGAATAAATGGTCCGTAAATATAACGGCACATATTTTACTATCAGGTAGGTATCTATTATTACTTTTTCGTGACGCCACTTTACTGTTTACAGTGAAGTTTACAGTTTGTTTACGTGTTTATATTTGTGTACCATTTACCCGTTTCCATTTATCCATTAAACCTGTACATTCGTTGTAAGCGTTGTAAGCGTTCGTATGTCACGAGTTAATATATGGGGCGATAGTTCCGTTTCTAATTAAATGCGTCTGTACTGTCGGCGGCGCCGCTGGCTGGTTTTATAAACATTTGTTTGAAACAGGATATTTTGAACTGTACATATTTTATTTAAAATGTAACAAAAAAACTTTACATAACGCCTGTAATCTTCGAAGGGGTAGGCAAAGGAGCGTAGAACAACCCCACCTTTCACCAGTTGCGTTTACTCACGTATTTAATATGACCTATTTTATTTTACTTGAATGCCTCGTTGGTCGAGTGGTCGCATGCACAACTGCAGATCGGGAGGTCCTGGGTTCAAATCCCGGGTCAAGTACTATTGGATTTTTCTAATTTAGAATTTCTAGTACTGATTAGGAATCTGGTCTGTGCCCGGTGTATGGCTATAGGCTCACCACCTACTCCATGGGATGTAAACGTAACTGGTGAAACGTGGGACTTTACTACTACACTCCTCCGCTTAACCCTTCAAGAATTACTGGCGTGTTGTTACGTTTATTAGTCAGCAATATTACATAATACAGAAAAATATTGCGAAAATCCTTATACATATGCACTAAACAACTTTAAATTGATACATTGATTTTATACATAATATATTGTAATATTATATTTTTGATCCTAATTGATTATTGAAGAATTACTAAATCAAACTACCAATAAATTTTACATGTTCGCAGCATCATATGTAAAATTCGTCGACAACTATTAAAAGTTAGGACCTCGTAGCATGAAAAAGTTCTCGTGGCAAGTTTAAATAAGCTGTTAATAAAAGATTACAACAAATTGCTCGTAATCGTTATGCAATCATTTTAATTACGAGTTAAATAATAGATGTGAATGGCGTGCAGTGGCGTGCGTGGCTTTTCAACCGCGGAACAAAGTCGCCGCGCAACAAGTGACGTTGCTTCGTCCCGTCACAGGGCTTCTAAGATAGAACCTCTTTTTCTTACACCACACAATATATATTACTACTGCAAAAGTCGAGCAACACTTTATTAACTTATTCTAAGTAGTTTCAAAAGTTGTATTCAACCTGATATTTAATTTGTTACATCTTCAATTCTTTAACAAACTGTCAATATGAGTTTATTTACTTACCGCCACTTTTAAAGAGAATAAGGCGGACCGGCGCATGCGTGATACAAAAGGGTGTAGAGGAGGAGCAGGACAGCGGACAGTGCTTCTCGCTCCGACCAATCGATTAGTCGCATGACGATAGCGGCTTCTTAAATGCAGATGTGTCGTACACCAACGTCAGTCGGTTAGTAGTGGCCGCCTGGACCACTCCACTATGGGCCTGGCGGTCCGATGTACACGTTGTCCTTTGTAGTGATCGTATCCGTAGGCCGGCCTTAACCGCTCACACTTGAATGTGATAAATATTTGAGAACTGTTGTCTTAACTGTCAATGAAATATTTGTATTGCATACAGACATTAAATAAATTTTGCGAATTAAAAACACTCGTAAAGTGTTAAAAATGTAAAGAACTAAATGAAGTGAACAAAGGAGGAATTTACAAAAGAAAGGTAAATTTAGTAAATAATGTAAATATTAAAAATCTTATTTTAAGTTCATACAACGGGAGAAATTATTTGTTGACATAAGATTTACCCGGCGTGGGGGGTGCAATGTTTTGATTTTGTTTTTTGATCATTTTGACTTTGATTGCGATCATCGCATCATATTTCATTTATTTTGTTTAAAATACAGCAAGTTTCAGTAATCATACGTTTCGTTTATCACATGTTTTTTCACTCATTGACTCGCGGGCCAATAGAGCATGCAGTATCCTTGCTTTTAGATTTTTTGACTTTGCGGTGAAGTCAAACTCACAATCAGGGCGTGAATCATTTTTTAAAGACATTTATTAGCAGGATGTTAGATGACTTTTTTCAGCTTCAAGTAAACCAATTTAATCATAGATATATTTGAAAATATCTGTTACAATTACGCGTAGCATATTTCTATTCAGGGTAAATGATAGCGGTGAATTAAAACAAACGTTCGCTTTTTAAAATTTATTATCGAAAGCTTTCAAACAAATTAGAACGAATAACATCCCAAACCAATTACATGTGCGTCTGACAAATTAATGGATGGGATAATTAGTCGCGCTACGTTCGTAGCGATCTCGTAGGCGGTCGTAGCGGAAGACAACACTTATATCGATTCAGTAACATCTGTTATATTGACACTTGTAGGGAACCGTCAATCTTAGTTGTCACGCCAAATCCTCGTGGGATAGGCAGAGAGTGTCATATATACCAAATATATCTAACGTTACACATCGCAATAGTGAATAACAATAATTTCGTAGCCAAGTTGCGAATGTAATGATTTATAAATTTTATATAACGCTTGGCACGTGGCGCCGTGATATATCGAATGCTAATGACGTTATGGCAATATTTTTTTATTGCCAAACAAATTCCGTTTAGACGCTATACGTGCGCCTTTCTCCAATTTTAGGGTATCGTATTATTTATGATCGAAACTGCTGACAATCGCACGTGGTGGCGATCTAACGGCTGTATAGCAACATGAACGTTCCGGGTTCTTTATTAAATATTTTCGACAGAATTTGTCATCAATCTATCGTAAGGCATCTCTGCTTTTTTGTCATAAAAATACTTAATTTTAAACTACAATATTTCGCTTTTAAATCTAACTTCTATTTAGTGCATGTTAATTTAATATGTTCTACAGAATATATTATTAACCGTATCAATAACATCACCTATTTTCCATGGGACGTAAACGTAACTGGTGAAACGTAGGAGTGTACTACACTCTTCTGCCTACCCCGTCGCGTATCACAGGCGTGATATTACATGTTATCAACCGTATCTTAAAGAATCATTGATTTATTGTCGTAAAATCACTTGATTTTATTAATTAAAATGAGGTACAATATTTTGCTTTTAAGTTCTATTTAGTGCACGTCTATTATCAACATAAGGAACATTACACAAACATTAAGGAATTTTTAGTCTTTAATTACGCTTAATTTTATGTAACGTAACATCAATCCCCTAATTCCACGAAGGAGTAACCAGAGGAGTGTAATACTCTCTCACGTTTCACCAGTTACGTTAATCTTATTATGATAATAAATGACGTTATATTTTCTTTTTCTCTTACTTATATTTTGATGTTAATGTATTTAAGTAAAATAATAAAGAAAACCCGAAAATGTATAAAACAGTTTCTGTCTACTTTCAACGTATGTGAGTACATTGCTTTTTGTTTACCAATACGTAGTTTATTTCGATCCCTACATCAGATTAATCAGAGTGAGTAAATTCTTACAGCGTCCATTGCAAAGTAAGGTTAACTTTGTTTTGCAATATGTTTCTGCAACATATTGCCTAACAGCTTTAACTGATGAGTTGTTTATTGGTAGGTGGTATATTGTTGTTTTTATGCAGCCCTTGTATATTATTGATTACTAAAATCCACGGTAAATCCATATACGTCTTTAACGAGGTTCTGGATTTCCTATAAAATCCTTTTCAAAATTGGTATTACCTATTAATACTGTTGGTAGTCTAAGAATATTAAATATGTATAAAAGTTTGTACAAACAAGCTGACAATACCGTCGTCGTATAGTAGGTACATTACAGAATTGAAAGCTAGATAACCGTTTGTAGAGAGATTTTTTTATCGGTATTATTATTTCTTTTGCCTATATGACAAACAAGTAATATTTAAGATATTCTATATAAGCAATACAAACAAACTCACTCTTATTTCAGTTCCGTATTTAAAATTATCAGTTTTCTTTTAAATGTTTGCGGCCTTGTAAATGCTTTTTGCTACGTTTTAGCGGTCAACGCGTGTTAATAACGAAGAATGTAAAAAGATCATCATTTCTACTGACATGTTCGCCGTATTTTTTAAAACCTAAGTAAGAAAAGCGTATCATAACGCTCATAATCTCCGAAGTGTTAGACAGAGGAGTGTAATACTTTCCCACGTTTCATTAGTTTACGTTCGGCTTTAAAATAGGCGATGAGCCTATTGCCATATACGGAGCATAGACCTCGACGTACTGTACGTATAAATTTCTACAAAAAATTGTCTAAATTGGAAAAATCAAATACTATCCAACCCAGAAAATCGACCAACAAAGCCGTAAATTTTATCAATTCCGTATAAGTTTTATCTACCTTACCGTAATAATAGGTCCTGGTACCGTAATAATAGGTCCCACCCTGGTATATTTCATTATTGACTTACGGACGATGCAAGTACTCGATTTTGTAAGTCTACGGAAAGAAGTGGAGTTCTCCAGCATATTTTGCCGGCTTCACAATGATTGTTATTTTTCGATACTTAAGTACATATACATACATATATTAGTTAGGTTTAATGTTAACTATGTATTTGAACTGTATGCTACTGTATTGTAAGTAAATAAATGTATCTTCTTTCTTTCTAAGTTCAAAGGAATTGTTTGACCGGATAAGACCGTTATCTTTCCTCAACACACTGTTCTCCAAGGAATGGAGTTTCATCCACATAAACCGGATTCTTCGCGGTGTTTCACGTTGGGCATGGATTGTAAAGCGTTTTCCCTTCTGGATTTTTGGCGCAAGGGCATAGGGTTGTGCGATGAAGGTCGTAAAGGAGGGCCAAATTAACCCAGAAAGGCTTCAAACACTTCTGCTCTAACGGAAATATCAATAGGCATTGTTAACCAGGTATCAGTAGCACGTTAGCGGAGTCATCTGTTGTATATTTGGTAAAAAATATGTACAATAAACGTAATGTAATTTCACACCTGTTATCCCAGAAGGGAATGAAGAACACTCCTAGGTTTCACCCGTTACGTTTTATGTCCCAAGAAATAAGGTGATAAGTCTATTGTCAATATGTGCAATTTAATATATAAACCTAATGTACTAAGTAGAAACTTTCAATTTTATTGTATTTTACAAAACCACCTGTAGATAAGAATTGGGACTTTAAGACTAATTTTGTATCTAGCCACCGAAATAGCTCTCTTGCACCCGACCGCAAGATGCCAGGAAGTCAATTTGCGGTTTATTCCAGCTAGATGTAGTTAAAGTGTCAAATAGGAAAAATATTGCCACTGAACAAATGTAAATAAAGTGACTGTAAAACTTCAAACAACAAGAAATTTCCATACACAAATTGCTGGCGTGTTATCGCTGAAACGGTTTCCAGCGAATATGCATAATATTCATCGGAGTAAATAAATGTATAAGAAGCACCTAAGGTTAGAAATATATATTTGACAGTCTGTGCTCTCTGCGAATCCTGTAAGCGACCTGATGGGATGATATAATAAAGATAGAGCCTACAAGTTAAATATTATTTTACTTTGGTTCACATAGGTATTTACAACGGTCAAATAACTTTGGATGGTATAATATCAGTTAGGTCTGCATGAAAAGAGATATTTCCCATTTTGTACTCCCTGCCTGTCCCATAAGAGATTTGTTTTGAGGGTATAATAATAAAAATAGTACTCTAGTAAACAATAAGACTCCTACAAAGTAATAAGAACGCTACGATATTAATCAATACCTTCAGCTGCCTTATAAATTCTACTTAGTACTTGAGAACGCTTTAAAGGTCCGCAGTTTAAAGATAAGGACTTGTTCATTGCACTTGCAGGTTCAGACAGGTAAAATATAGAACAGATGCAAGACATTCCGCTTTCAACTTGAATATAAAAATGAAACTACATATATCTTTTATAGACTACCCTTACAAAGTAACATCGATAAATACATAGTTGCTGAATATCGCGAGTTGAAGTTTGCGACTCACGGGCGAACATCATACTTGCAACTTGTTAAAGTCAGTTGTTGCGATTAAAAATAAAGGAGTAAGGAAAATAAAGCAACATATAGAAATTTGAAAATTAAAAAGTAAATAAAATAAGGAAGTGAAAAATAAAGAAGCATAAGAAACATACAAATGTCTTACTAAAGCATGTATTAAAGGAGGTAAAGTTTGATGGGGTGGAAAAAGACTTCGAAAGCCGGGTGTATGGCAAGGGTAATAAATGTGATGTAGTTCCTCAGATCTATAAGAAAACAGATGTTTAGCACTTGGTGTTTTCTGCTTACTACGTAAGGGATCCGAAGCGACAATAATTATAATCAATGAAATAACGTCGTACACTGCATCATAATACTCGAAGTCCAAAATGAGCCAACTTTGTCAAGATTTATCATAACATTGCGCGCTTTCAAGGCGATTATCCGGAATACTCTTCGCTCAGAACTATAAAAGAAATTTTGAGTATAAAGTTTGATAAATAACAATAATAATAATTTTTTTCAAAAGATTAAGTTTGATAGAAAACTTGTGGTACTTTACAAAAGGGTACAATTATATGTCATAATTCGTTTTATGATTGGATTAAACTTGAGAATTTAGTAGACTTAAAAACATATCTACGTTTATATCAAGCAGAATATAATTCGTATGGTGCCTATCACTATTGTAGGCACACATGTTATTTGTGCAGATGTTGTGATAAAATGTGCATAAATCCACTACGTAAAAATAAAACAATGTCGACTCATCGCACTCCTAGTCAGACTGGAACGAGCCAACATTATCGGGATTTATTGGGGCACTGCCCCGCAATTGAAGGCGATTACCCAAAATGCTTTTCGGGCGGAATTACAAAAATCGCCTCTTGTACCTACATTGTTTAAGGATGTGATGTATTAGCTATATATGGAAATATATCCAGTAATAGTCTAGTGGTTCATTCATCCTCCCAATACGGTGGTTCTGGATTCAAATCCTGTCGCGCATCTCTTTGTAAAAAATCTTTTCCACAGTGAACATCAGTTTTTCCAATGGTGAAGAACATTGCATATACCTGGACATCTTAAATTTCTTCATGTATCGATATTTACTTGTTCAGCATGGCTGCCTATGTCCTTAACGTTTATAATTTTAAGAGGATACTCGTGACGAACAGTGAACCATTAAATTCATTGGTTGATCATGATGATGATGATGATGATGATGGTGATGATTTTGATGATGATGATGATACAGATATTGAATGTTTTATGAACCCCTATGCCCGAATGGGACATCTTGGCCCACCATGTTGTCCTACACATGCCTTGTGCTGTCGAATATTAAATATTACCTCCGAATAGAGACATCAAGTTTGCTGTTAAACTTTAATTTTTAAAATTACAGTCCTTCATTTTCTCTCATATATTTCCTTCTTTCCCTATAACAGTAGAGTTAGACAAAAATAAAGAAATCGACGTTTCTACGAACGCATTGTTTCTAAAGCTCACGCTAAGTCGGTGAAACATCAAGTTATAATTCCTGGGAAAAGACATTCAAGCGTATAAGTACGGTCCCTTTATTGCTTTCATCCCAAAAAAATGTCTTTTCCATACTGCCACTGGACGTAGGGCTCTTCAGACACACTATTTTATTATGGTTGAGGGGTGGCATTGCCATGTACAGCCGTATAAAGCGATGGAGGTATCTCATAACAAAGATCTGCCGAATATAAAGGCAACCACACGCATAGCTTATTGGCTGCGTTCACGGCGGATGGAAAATTCACATCGCAGTGAAATAGGTTCGAGTATACACTTTCTATTGAGTGCAAACAGCCTGAAGTACGTTTCGAAATCGTATTGATGTATGATGTTATTTCTATATTGAAATGGTATGATTCGATCAAAAATTCAAACGCCTAACCGGTGTTTATAGCTGGAAGTTCTCGAATGTTCGATTGAGACAGTTACATCAATTTAACCGATGAGTGAGTTAGAAGTCTCCCTCAAACGAGTGTGCATGTATAAAGAGTGTGATGGACATGGACGAAACACGGTAGGTTTATAACGATAAAGATTTTTGGCAATTGGTGCTTTCTGCCTAACCCATAAGAGATGTGGCGCAATAATATAATAATAATAACCTAATCTAATGTCAATTTGTTACAACGATTGTTGGGAAGAAAAAGCGGTTAGTAATTCTATTTCGAGAAAGGCGTATAACTTCTATCTCTTTACGCACCTCGATGGAGTTTCTCGTACTAATTTCCGATAAATTTCTGCGTTCTCGCGGGTGTAACGAGCCGCGGAGGGAAATTTATAGCATTCGGAATGGCGTTTACCTAAGAATTGGGCGTTAATCTTGTGTGAAAGACTCGCGACGCTGTGAGAGCATGTGATTTTGATGCATAATTGAACAGTTTTGCCTATTGAAACACTGATCACATTTATGCACGATGTCTAGATTGAATAGCGAAATTACGGGATTTGTGAAGTATAACGTAGCTATTAATATACCATGAGTACATCGTATATGTTATTTGAGACGAGTTTGGGTATTTTTGGCGGATTGGTCTATTATTAAACTGTATATGATATATCTGTGGGGATGTTGTATAAGCTTCAAGCTTCTCAGAGCGTCTCGCTCACTAAGACGTAATATCGCACTAAATGACGTCATTCATTTAAAACGTCGCATAAACAGAATAAACAGATTCATAGTACATTCACTTTGCTGTCTGTTAACTTTTTGAACTGTATGCAACCGTAAGATAACTGGATAATACATCCGACCGTAAAACGATCGTACACGTGGCACGTGCCTGCAGTCTGTTTGCTTAAAGCGGAAGTCGCCGGTGAAATACTCTCGCCGTCAAAGATCAGAAATGGGAAAGATAAGCAACTTTTATTTTCGCTTTTTATTTACACTCCTCGATGGCGAGCAAACGGAAAGTCGCGGTCGACTTCTGTTCCCGTGGCATTTCGCGAACCCGGCGATTATTTGAAATGAAATTAAGCACCGTGCTTATATTTTTAAATATTGAAACGTTTCAGGATTTCACTTTGATTATTATTTATTGGTACTGAAGAACAACGTTCTTCTGGCATATTATAAATCCAGGAGTGCAATGGGAAGGCAGAAGTCTCTGAATATGGTGTGTTTAAAGGGAGTTATGATTATAGATGAAGCATGTAAGGTCTGTAAGGATTGAGATCATTGAGATTTGATGCTTTCTGCCTACCCCTTCAGTGACCTGGCATGGTGATATTATAATGATATTAACTAGAAGTGAATAGATAGCCTTAGAGATACAGAAAATAAATCTAGGCAATACTGTAGACAATACACGTCAGTTAGACAAGAAGACTTTTAGCAATGATGTTTATTATAAGTTCATTTTATAATAAAGCGTTAATAACTTTCGTAAATTAGTTGATAAACGTGAAGTTGTAGAAATATAATAATATTTGGAACGAATGAGTCTTAGTTTTGTTTCGACTTTGACAAAGTTCGACTCCTACGCGGACCGAGCAGAGACAAAACACAAAAGGTGACCTGATCATATTTTTTATCATAAAGCACATTTAGGTAACTTTTACTCGTATATCAAGTCTTGGTGTCCACAACAATATATCTGTCAATGTTATCAAAACTATCTAGAAGGTAGCACACCTCACTTTAAGTAAACATGTCTATTTTCGCCCGGCACGCTTTTACGGAGCAAGCCTGGGAGATAATAGTGAAAATGCTTCCTCTGCCCAAGTCATGCGGGATTATTTACCTGTATCTGATTCTTTGTCTATTCTCGCTCCACAAACTCCGCTTTATTTGCTCTGGGCGATTGGTTCATTCTGCCATAACAAATGAAACGGAGATATTACTCGTTTGTTCGGATTAACTTCTTCACAAAATATTCTCGTTGGCGATTTTCTTTTGACTACGCCGTAGGGCGAGGGTAATTGTAAATTTGCTTACTTGTGTTCCCTGATCCCTAATTGTATATATGTATGTCACTAATGGTATGTGTTTGCGATTTTTTTGAGTTTTATTTTTATAAATATTTACGTTTATTTATTTTTTATTGATTTACGTTTAT
Source organism: Parelbella polyzona (assembly GCA_018244815.1). Classification (NCBI taxonomy): domain Eukaryota; kingdom Metazoa; phylum Arthropoda; class Insecta; order Lepidoptera; family Hesperiidae; genus Parelbella; species Parelbella polyzona. The sequence goes on along the minus strand of DWMF01000087.1, from coordinate 6,733 downwards.
GCCACTTTAACTATATCTAATAAAAATTATACCATCAGATATAAAGCTCAAAAAACTAGTACTTTTTGTCTGAACAAGGCCTTGACTTCGGCATCGTGGCAGATATTGGATTTAACGTCTCTAATTCTGAGAGGACACTCATATCCAATAGTGGAACAATAAAACAGATGATAATGTTTTAGTTACGAAAGGGTAATCTAGATAAATAAACCGCAAAGCAGTAGATATGAAAGCGAAAATAAGATTCGGTAGGAACAAAGTCCCCTTTGTTTTTTAATAAATCGTCCGATGCAAAGTTATTTAATTTCGCCGGTTCCACCTGCCGTGCTCCCGACCGATCTCAACTTAGCTTTATTTACGTTAATGTACATATTGGTTTTACCCTGTTGGCTTTGAATATTTGTTCTAAAACTCAATAACGGTTTAAGCATACCTCAGAAACGACTACGCAATTGTTTTCTATTGATTCGCAAAAGTTTCTAATGATATTTGAGATTGAAAAAAAATTACATTATTATATTTTACTACATCATCACGCCAGGTTTCTTCCAAGTGGGGAAAGAGCATCGAATGCCAAATGTCTGTGTCTTTACTGATCTCTTATATATATTTTACGTTCGTCACTTTCTGTTAGACCCAAGTTGGTTTGGGAGACTACTGACTTGGTGAGTGAGGTGAAACTTGATTTCTCTCGGCACCTGAGTCCAACAATATTCCTTTATTTTTATGTGCCAAATGTGGGTCAGCATTTAATATCATTTATCAAATTGATATAAACAGACGTTACAACATTTTTATAATAACTGGCAAAACACGTAATTGAATTAAAAACATTAAAAAGTAAGCGTTATTAAAATGTACGAAAAATTGAAAATGGAAAGCCACGCGGCTCACGTTTACCTGTACGAGAATTTAAAATAAAATGCGTTCGAAATTTAACGTCATTATTTCGTTAAAGCAAGCGTCAGAAAACTTGAACAGGATGCAGTTCCGCTATAAATCTGGTTAACGTGATAACTTTTGTTCGAGCGTCGAACGGCCGGAGACGGGCGACAGACAGCGTCGTGAAAAATGTTTCCAGCCAGAACGTACACAGCATCCGTACTTTAAAGCCACATTCATTATTTAAGACCATCACAAAATTGAAAAAAAAACCTTTAAAGTAATGAAGTCGGGAACTGAACGTAAATCTGCTTAATGTGACGACGTGAAAAATGTTCCGCATGCTTTCTTTAGAATCACTTATGTACGTAGAATGGAGACGACTTACATTACTTTAATAGCTCTGTTTCTATATTATATTTATTGTCGGTCAAGGGAGTTTGCGAATAGGAAAATAAGAGTATTGAGGTTCAATAAAGGAATCAATTTGTTAGAACGGCTGCCTCAAATATTGCTGTATCTGGCCAGGAACACAAATAAAACTGGGCCCGGCTAACTCTATTTCACTGATTGCTACTCATATATTTGATAATAGTCATGCTTATAAAAGCCAAAGGGCAAAATTGAAGTCTCATGAATTATACAGAAACAATTAAAAGTTATTGGGGTGTTCTACAATTTAATAATTTGGTTTAACGACTATTACGCTGTCATAATTAATAGTTTAATGAAGAAAATGATATTACATCACTTTAAAATCACGTGTTCCTTTATACATATATCCACATGGCACCCTATGTACATATAAGCCGTGTCATAACATTTTATTAAAAATTATATAACAATTATATAAACTTAAATTAGTATTAAACGATTTAGTTAACTCTCATTGTATTTAAAAATAAACATTAAATTATTCAACACATTAAATTAGATCAGGTTACAGTGTATCCTTTTCAGTTCTTTTTCGTTCATTGCATTATCATAACATATTTTGGTTTATAGCAGTATTTATAAGAAATACTATATTAGTACATCTATGGAATGTGTTTTTAAAGTTCTGGCCCTTTTGATGGATTACAATATGTTTCAAATTTTACAGTATATTTAAGTTTATCGCAACACGCTAAGTCTGCTTGAAATTATGATATGCAAAAATCCAACGAGAAAAATTTGAAAGCTTTGCGCTGGGCCGTGCACATAAATCGTTTAAAAAGTGAGCTTTTTGTGAAAAGTGTGAGAAATATAGGTGAAAGGCAATTGAACGTTGCAGGTGGGGTCGAATCCACGCTGATGTGCCCATTGGGCCCGGCACAATGGATCGCTGGGTGACGGCGGCCAGCGCGGCGCTGGCGTTCCTGCTCTACTACAACACCCTCGACGCCGGCTTCGTGTACGATGACAGGTAAATGAACATTAACGAAACTATTGTTCCACAATGTATAACCTTTTAATAATTATACAACTGACGATGGTGTCATAATGTATCACCTTAGAGTAATAATGAAAATAACGGTGGGTTTAATTAAATCTTCTCGTTTTATGAGGACGTAGAGAATGTATAAAAAGGTTGATGTTTATCATGATTACGATGAGAATGCGTAACTATTATTACCGCTAAAATTTCTGTTGTCTGAAAGCTCTGGTGTTCAGAAATAATACTGCCTTTAATTTGCTTGTGAAATCTTTTCAAAACTCGTGTTGTTAACATCGATTAATCAATGAAAAATACTAGAGAGTAATCAAATGAATTTTACCCAGCTATTCTACTATCAACTGTTTGACAGGTGTCTATTTATTAAGGTACATACTTTGATGTACAATAAAATTTTGTACAAGCTTAATCTAGTAATAACATACGGGAATTAAATCGGTACATAATTTCGTTCATGAATATAGAGCTGTATTAAAAATAGCTAGTTTAATAGCTTCGTTTTATTAGCATAGTTACCGTATAGACTACACGCTTGCACCCTCCACGACATGTAAGTTGATACTAAATTGGTTTCTATTATACGTGGTCGGCAGCGAGCGAGGCAATCAGCTGATGAACTTATCAACCTTTTGACAATACTTCCACGATGTACAATGACTTTCAACCTTTGATAATTTGACCAATTATGTAATAAGTAATAAAGCCTTTATTAGTTTTCAACGCTAAATATTTTGCAAGTCAATGTTTCTGTCTGATTCTATCTAATTTCTTGAGCAATTGTCACTTCGTATCAAATGAATAAAGCATATTATAAGAATACGAATTAGCATTCGTTTTAATTTATATAATGTACACACCTTAGGAATATAATGAAGATACATGATGTCTCAATAAATAATTTCATAGGTATATGTTTATTAACCTTTGTCAGTTTTAAGTATGTACCTGAATACATAACATAGCTAAAATATATCACGTAGCAGACTCACAAACATCATAGGGAGCTACTTGCTTTAACTTCAGTCTAAAACTATTAAATTGAAATGTTCATAGATTATTTTCTTCATCAAAATATTGAATATTAAATTATTATACATCGCCACATCATTGTTCATATATCATATCATTATATTATATCAGAAAGTTATATCGCATTTTGAAGTGATAACATACACATATATGTACTAACTTTCACAGTTAAGTTCATCGATTTCTTGGGAGAAAATAATACTTATTTTCGGTAAAACCCGTAAACAATTTAGAAACAACCTAAGTGCTTATTGTTACACTGGCTCTTATGCTTTTTTGTAATTACAGCACCGCCTATGCAGCTGAAGCCCTTTATAAATATTTTGTTATTTCTTTAATGCATTCCATTCTTTTTCTTCTCTCACTCTTAAGTTTTTTAGAAGAATATTCTTCAGTCAATACCTTAGTTCTATCATAACATGAAACGATGAGCGCAGCCAGAGACCGTCGGTTATTCAGTGTTGTAATGCAGAATAACGTTTTTGTTGATAGGGTAAATACGACACGTGAAAACCTTTCATACTGTTTTTTCGTTTAAAACGCGCAACTATTTTTTACACTGTGTTCTAAATTTCGCAACACCTCTCCTGCCAACGCGGACGATGCTAGCGCAGCATATGACGACAGGTGACTAACCAACGAAAAGTTGCATTTTTGTTTAAGTTGTGGAGTGTTTTTTTATTTTCGTCTGTCTGTTTTTTTAACGGGTTTTATGGCGGCCAATAAACTGAATATATCTATCTATCTAGTCAGTTGTTTGTTGTCAATATAAAATCGAATTAAATGTCTTTATAGTTGGTTTAAAATTTCACTTACAATCTAATAGATGACTCAGAAGAGTTAAGTCAGAAAGTAGGATCTCTCCAGTTAGTCTAAATAAATAATTAAAACAAATTTCACCTTCATCAATCTTTTTATACTCCTAGTTCCACCGTTGGACATGGATCTCAACCACGAATGAGAAGGGTTAAAGTCATTCTGCCATACTGGCCAAGTTAATATTAATTAACTTGATACATTCATATATTGGATACGGGCCATTACCTTATTGATAACATAACTGATCATTAATTATTAATTACACATAACTTAGCTTTGAACTACAAACCTATGGACATCTACATCTAAAATGTGATTAATATTCATCAATATTCCTCTGTCTATATCATTTGGCTATTAAATATGCATTTACAATATAACTTAAGTCCGTAAGAGAAGATATTTGGCGCTCCCTGCTCTCCGGCTGTCAGGTAAGGGCTCTGACGTGACGGTGTAATGACTATAATGAATGTGTTGACTCCTACTCCCTCCCTCTACATGTTCTCGTGCCCCCATCAGCCAATATCTGACCTATTTGCTCAAGACAGGCCTTGATCTCCCTCGGCCACTGTAACTATCAATATTGGCAAATCCTTGAGATTGTCTACATTTCATTTTGTTTTTCGATATTGTTCATTCAGTTTAAGCCTTAATAGCGAAAAGTTTAGAATTCAGTCTCTCGCTCCGGCGATCCTGGTTTCAAATCCATAACGCGCAACTCTTTACAAAAATGTTCGTTTTAATATTATATATCTCTTTCTTGGAGGAAAACAGCGTGAGGAAACCGGCACATCTTGAAATGGACAAAAATTATCTCTAGAGATTTCCCAGGCGAATTTTAGACGCTTTAGCATGTGAGATCTGCCAACCCGCACTTGGCGATCGTGGCAGACTATGGCCATAACCCCTCTCATTCTAAGAGGAGATCTGTATTCCAAAAATAGAATGATAAAAGGGTCGAGAAGTAATACTGTTTATTTGGTAATAATAGGATAGCTTCATTGTTAGTAGGACAGTAGCTGGAGGATAAGTGCAGCAGATTTCTACGTCTATTTACTTTCGCAACATTGTATTGGTCGATAACTGTGATGATGTGTGCTGTTGGCGTTAATTAGAACAGACGTAAATGATGTTCAGCTACTTTTTGATTTGACGAAAATTGTACCAGTGATAGATTAGAGTTTTAGAATGCAAATTGCCTTCCCAGTCTTGATGTTTTGCGTTTAAATTGAAATCTTTGGACCGGTTAGTCAGTCAGTTTAATAAGTTTTATATATCTTGCTGTTACGGTGAATAAAACATTGTGGAATTTGCATCATCTTATAGAACTAGCAAAATTTCAATCTCTACTAATAATCTGATACTTTCATAATCGATAATCTGATACTTTATAATATAATATACTGTATAATATAATAATCTGATACTTTCATAATCGAAATATAAAAAAAGATCAACTAGTTCCAAATAATAATGCTTTGACGACAAAAATGAACGCGTTAACGAAGTGAATTATGATTGATTGGAGCGCATGTACTGAGTTTGTTAATTACTGTATTATACATTGTGCTGTATTATCTATTAAATCTGTTAACGATAGCGATTGCAGTGTAAGCTGAAAAGTGTACGGACTATTTACATTTTGAGTTTATTTTGGATACAAATGTGTATCCTACCTTAAAATATAAATAATATTATTTATATAAAAAAGATACGAATATGATCAACCTATTTGTTAAATGCTTTAAGTAGGGGTGAAAATAACAACATAGCGCCATGTCTGCTTTTTTGGGTTAGGCAGCTTTGGGTTAGACAGAGGAGTGTAGTACCTACTCCTAAATATAATCCGGTGAAATTCATAAAGGTTCAATTGTATATTATATAAGAACGTAACGTGAATATAGTTACGTAAATAAGTTTGGTTTTTACTGGTATATATTTCTGAAATATAATATAAAAATAGGTCTAGATATCCGTTGATACCACGGCAAATTACAATTTTTGACACCCTAACGCCGCTCAAGCCGCGATATAGCCTCGCCTAAATTTGCGTAGGCAAATCCCGTTTGCAGACGCTAATGTTTATTTTTATTGAACTATATTAGGGCGTAATGAAAATTTTTATCTTGGTTTCGTAGTGGGCTGTTTTTGGGTATTGGCACAACATAGCTGAGTCGGTAATGATCATTAAATTAAAATAATCATTTACTCGAGTAAATTAGTGATAACAAAGAATAATTTAAAGCTAAAAGTATTTTCATTATTTGTGTATATTCTCACGTTTATTTAATGTCTTATTTGTTAATAATATTAAAGGATAATTTAAGTCGTATTACAAATAATTTATTTTCGAAATATATAAGAAAAATGTTCTAGTTATAAGTATTGAATAAAGGTAATTAATATTAATAGTGGAACCGATAGGAATTTTAATAGAACTTGGCGCTTACTTCAACCCCAAACTTGTTATCGGCGAAACTATTCGTAATATACTTTCTTGACCTGCGAGTGCTGAACTTTATCTCAGGGACTGTTTATATATATTCATACTAATATTATAAATGTGTC
>DWMF01000086.1:0-19808 GCA_018244815.1 Parelbella polyzona | reverse complement strand
TTTAAAATAAATGGTATAATTGAATATAGGTGAAACGTGGGAGTATACTATACTCCTCTGCATACCCCTTAGGGGATGATGGACGTAATATTACGTTTTTATAAAAGAAATATTCTAATGCACTTGTTATAACCCTTTGTAACATCAAAAGTGACCCGTGATCAACGATGAAACAAAATATATCGTGTGTTGATATTGAGACAAAATCTGTCGACGATGTTTAACGAGACAAACTTAATTAGCGGAAGAAACTTTTAGTGTCTTCTTTATGATATCCAAGAATAAATTTATATTTTGTTTTATACTCTTTGTAGTGGTGACAACGAGACCTTGGGGTATCATGCATCTATCCACCCCCAAACAATGAATGCTGATTGTATATTAAACTAATTTACTCCAGTTAAAAGCGTTCGGTTTACAACGGAATACGAAATGAAGTGAAAATTCAATTAACTGCTATGAGCTTAATGAAAAGCGAAATATTTTACACGTTTTTGTGGCTCATAACTCGATTTGCACGTAAAATCCAATACACATGTATAATACATGTAAATGTAAATGTATACGTGCAATATACATAAAAAAAACTTCAATTTATTTAAACTATGAACTCTATACTTGAGCAATATTACATAATAATTTTGTTTATATTTTATTAATATTTTGTATGTATCGCGTATATATTATTAAGACGTCATCACGCCTGGTCCCTTTTAGTAGAGAATATAGTACTGAGTAGAGGTGGTAAAAACATATCTCATTTCAATTCGTGCATTATTAAATATATACCAGCTTAGCTCATGTATATTTTTTATACAGTTCTATTAGCTATGAAATTACGCCCGATTTTCTTCAAGAGCTCTCGTTGATAGCCTGTCAGAAGGAATTGAAAAAAATCCCACTCGAAAAATATAAGCTAATTATATAACATGGTACATAATTTAATCGTCTTTCATAATTAATATAAATTGTTGAATTTTTATTGCGGCGACATAAATAACTTGCACGATGAGTTCGTGACACATAATTTATGGTGACAATCTGGGCGATGTCGTCGTGACATATCAATTAAAACGCTATGTGCCTTAGTTACACAATATACCACCATATTGTTAGGTACAAAACATAATAAGCTTTTTCGTGGCAAAGATATTCACTAGCAGTACCTTCGAAATTCGAAGCCTCCTCGGAAGGTTTTCAGTCAACAACAAAAACACCAGCAATCCTTGAAGCAAGACACTTCACCTACTTACATAACAAAAACGATGAATCACAAAAGAAGTCCTGGAAAAGTTATCCCGTCTTAAAGAATGAGATTGTACGGGACCATTGTGAAGAAGCACGCGTGTTCATGCATGTATGTACATATTACAGGCCTAAGGCTGCTTACACACGTGCGCTTTAACACAAAGCTGCGAAGTTCCTTTACGCCCAATTTCATGTTGATCCAGGAATGTCGCAATATCATTCTTAAATTGTAATCTTATGTATCAATCTTTCCTAAAGTTAACGTACTGAATGTTCATGTTTTCACCAATTATGTATCATGTTTTCATGCCACTAAGTTGTGAAAATTTTGGGCAGATGGCGCTAGTGGTAAGTATTTTTAGCATATCTCACGTTTATGTAAACATCTTGTGCAATCAATTCTGGTACTATAATAATATTATAACAGTCGTCAAGCCATAACGGAAGGCTTTATTTATTTAAGGAACTATTTATACCAAATGATGTTTATAAAAACCATTGCAATTATATTCGAACTTGGTTTCTTACGAAGAAAGATCAGTAGACAAGCATAGAGGAAAAAGCATTACAACTTTGATTAATAACATTTATTAAAAAAGATGCGTAAAATGAGGAAAAATCCTCGAAATAACCTTATCGTGTGTAGCCCACCTAATCTTATATGGGTGGGCAATATCGCTGAGTGCTCGCGCACCAACGCCTCGAAGCTATCGCCTTGTATACCGACCCTTTCAGATATGTCATGAAACATTCAGTTGCCTATTTTCTCATTATCATATAAAATACGTTCCCGAACATATACCTCTACAGCCGCTACCTAAACCGTTTAAAAAACCACTGATGTTTGCGGTCTAGCATAAATAAATTAAATTGTATAACTACTTTGCCCGGTGTATGGCAGTTGGCTCACCACCTATTCCATGGAACTTAAACGTAAGTAGTGGAACGAGGGGGTGTAGTACATCCCTCTGCCTACCCCTTCAGGGATTAAAGGCGTGATGCTACGTTTTGTATACCTGCTACATGTTTGCAATGTATTTATATTCTATGTAAGCTTATGCATTGTTCTGGCTGACTAATTAAAAGGTTTTTTTAGTGTAGAAATAGGCTCGCGTTTGGCTGTAATTCCACCAGATGGAAAGCGAGTTGCAGCCTAGGAGGCAGCACGCTCGCCTAGCGAGTACCTATTCACTCTTGTTTTGAATAATTCCTGGTTACAGGAAGCGTTAAAACTTTATTGCCTTCTTATCTAGGCGTCTATTACAAATATTTGTGTATTAGGCGCTAAATGTACCTACTCGTACATATGAAGTTTTATTAGTAATCTGCTCCACAAAACTCTCTCTAGCTAGTACGGCAGCATATTTTCATGTATAAAATTAGCCCAAAATATCGTCGTTTTTGAAACGAAACTTCTAAAAATACCGCTCGTTGTTATATAGTTTTGCATAAACGTAAATATTACCGTTCAACCTTTACACAAGAAGCCATCTTTCGCCCGTAATCCGTAAACATTATCACATGTATCGGTGGATATGGAAAATAATGTTTAAAGTAAGCATTATAGGAAACAAACGTGGGTGTCGTGACACAGAATGAAATTTATGTGGCCTTAGTTTGCATTAAGGGCGGATGTTAAACAGGCTTGTAACTTCCACCCCCCGATACGTAAACGTGACATACGGGTTGTCCGTAAACCAATGTCACCAAAAACGTAAACACGACAAGCGAGTCGTGTTTGATGAACAGTATGATTGATAATGATGATACCCGCTATAAAGTAATGCTTGTAAAGATTCTGTAGATTTTAAAAGTAAAATAGACTTATATTTGAAATTGAATTTTACCACAAACATATTCATTCAGTAACCGCGCCCTTTAATCATATATCTAGTAAATATAAGACAGGTTCTATCTAATTTGGGATTTGACGAGTGACTGGGAATTATCTAAATATATTACTACTTCAGCAGCTATTAAGTACGTTAATTTTCCCCGAAACCTTCGTACGCGCAAATAGGGATAAATGAAGAAGGAATTCTGTGAAGAAAGAAATACTTGGTAGTCGACACTCTCTACTTGTAAGGGACCTGGCGTCACGATATTATTATAATTATAGGATTTAGCTTATTGAAATTCTCTTGAGATATTAATTTCGACTGTTTTGGTATTCACGCCGCGCAAGAAAGTTTCGGATTGTCTTTTGGATATCGTTGTAATTAAAATCGACAGTGATGCTAGTCGGAAAATATTTTAAATGTATTGTATAGCATTCGAAAAAAGAAAATGACGATGAAAATTATATGATAACGACGACAATGATACCTATAGATAGATCTAAAATTAGTCAAGATATACCGAAAAATCGTGTGTGAATTAAACCGATGTAAAAAAACATAAATTATATTAATTGTCTTGTACCTACAGACATAATATCAATTGATATCACTCAACTAATGATTTGATAAATTACTAGCGTGAACTGGACTAATTAATGCTCCTCAACCATAACTTTTTTCCTACTTTTTGCAGCTCATTTCAAATATATGTACCATGAAGCTAATACAAATGTTGCTACAATACGGTGTACACGGCGGCCCCTTTCATCTCGACTTGGCACACAAGATATTTTAGATATATGAGTGTTACAAACATTTAAGCTCGGCTCGTAAATATATCACATAAGCTAAGGATTCTTTAACCGTGGTGACATAAAAATTTCCATAAATAACCATAAACAGAATTTATGGAAGTTTTACGGTGACTTTAAATATTATACGAACTGGTTATATCTGGTTACTGTAGAAAAACAGCCGCTAAGCTAAATTAAATCTTAATAATAAGAAAGTATGTCACTAAATTATATGTATATTATATTTTTTTATATTTTTACACACAGCTAACTCAAAGTAAGCATCCAGAGAGCTTGTGTTATGGTAATAAGACAGCTGATAAACTACATAGATACATAAATGCATATATTTAAACAGATAATATTTAAACTCGACCACGCAACAAATAATTACTGTGCTCATCGCAAAAATGTCTGTTCTGGGTGGAAATCATACCTGCAGTCAAATTTACTAACCGTTGGAACAATGGGCCAAAAAATAAATGTATCCTAATCACTAAATAATTAATACTTTTGAAAGTTGATATATATGTTTCCTTATCACTGCCTGGAGTGATTCCTGTCAAGTGGTTGAAAGCGCGACTGCCGATCGTGAGATCCTAGGTTCAAATCTCGGGTCGGGTACTACTGGATTTTATTTAGAATTTCTAGTAGTGACTCGGAGTCTGAATGTGTGCCCGGTGTATGGCAATAGGCTCACCACCTGTTCCATGTTACGTAAACGTAACTACAGAAACGTGGGAGTGTACTACACTCCTCTGCCTACCCCTTTGGCGACTACAGACATGATGTTACGGAACATTTCTTATATAACATAAAGGAACTTAAAGATTATCTTCAAAAAGTTGTCTCTTGTGATATGCTCTGTGCATTCATGAAGTCCGTATCCGACGCAGTTGCTTAGGTTAAGTTTTTAACGAGTTTTAAAAGTCGCCGTGAATTGTTAATGATGTTCAAACGATTTTTTTTATTTTTAACACCAATTCAAATTTCACCTCATTTTTATGCTTTCTTGTACAATATCAGTAACGATTGTTATAATACATAAATCAATTCATGATTCTTAACAATTTTTAGTCATAAGTTATTAGTCAAAGCAGTGACTCCACAATAAGCTCTAGCTACGCGACTGCAGTTACTGACTAAGTAATCCTCGTTTTAATATTCCACCAAAGCCGTTCTGGGACGCTCAACACGGACTTCGAGTTCCTAATGTATTCTATTATTTTCAGGCTCAGAATTCAGGGAATAGTTTCAGCAAGAAATTACTGAGACCACTATTATACTTCGTTATTTTTGATTAAGATTTTAATTAGATTTGCCTTTGCTATGTCCCTCTTACTCTATACATAATACATTTTCTCACAAAATATCTACGTAAAGCAACGAATAACAAAATTGCATTTACTTTCATAAAAATATCACACGTATACATAAAGAGAGAACGTCAGGTCGGGAAATATTGATGCTGTATTCTCAGTGTACTCTATAACAGACCTGGTGCGATAATATGGCAGTACTATTAAGGATTTAAATTTTAGAATTTTTGGGGATAAGGAAGTTATATAATTCATTCTGCATTAGAAAAGTTTAAGCGCACAGCCAGGCTGTGACTCGGAACAACTTAAGGGGAATTTTAAAACAACTACTACTGAACCGGATAGTAGAGTCATGAATATAGAGAGCATTTTAAGTTCACACGGAATTGGAAGCGGGTAACCAGGTTTATTTATTTAAAATAGTAATGAAATTATTATTACCTTCACGGCAAGTTCATTGTAGGTTAAGCAAAGTTCCAAATACATATGTATATCTACTCTTACAGATCAAACATGCTTCTTTTAGGTTCAGGATGCAAATATAAGTACTGTGTGCGGAAATTTAAATCCCTTAGAGTCCAATATGATCTTCTCTAAGGCATGCAAAAGCTCCTAGGTAGCACTTGGCTAACGAAACCTCCTAATTCTGAGTAAAAGACCTGAGTTCAACGGTGATTTGATAAAATCCTTGATCGTGATAATGATGAGATTTTTTCTGTCGTTTCAACATGAAAATGTCAATTTTATTTGTCACTTTAATGCTCTAGACGCCTAAGACACAGAATATTTTTCTACAATGAGCATCACAGTACCCAAATAAAACCCAATTCCAACAGTAAACTAGTGTCGCGGAGAAAAAATGCAATCTGTGTGAGAAATGTTTCATATTCATGTTTTACTATGTAACCTGTAAATTCTTTCGCTTGTTTAGTGATAATTTTTTTTATAAAAAAATTACATGAAAACATTGCCAATGTAGATGTAATCTTTAATGACGATAATATGATAATGTTATTATATGATAACTAATATAATATGACAAACTCAGTATAATAAGCTACGGACAAATATATTTTAGAAAAACGAAAAGAAACAGTGCATCAGTGAATACAAAATTACGATGCCAACCGTAAATTCTTAGCATGACTATTTGTTACGCTGTGAAAGTTCCAAGAAAGCGCATTTTTTAAGCTCACCCCGCCATTATCCTTGGAGCTTAAGTAAACTTTCATGTAGAAATGCATCTCATAATTTTCCATATACTCATTCCAAAGTGAATTTTATCTAGTATTCTTCCATATAATTCTCGCTTAGATAATATTAGTCGGGCTTTGATATTCAGAAATAGTTTCTTATTTAGTTGCAAGTATTATAACTCTAAAAATATTATTATTATTGAATACTACGTTTTAACTGCTATATTTGTATATATATCCTTGGAACTCCTATTCCATTATTTTGTCTCCTGGTGAACCAATTGCCACAAGTAAGAACTGCCTATGCAATAAATTTGTTTAAGCTCGAAATATATTTCAGGGAAATGTAATGTAACCTTTTAAGTGAACTTAAATTTTTTAGTGTAATCGTCTCTCACTTAAATATTAAAATCGCGCACTAAGTGTTATCGTCGACCATTTAGTATTTATATAGAATTCCAACCTTTTCGCATGAGCTATTCATTGAAGTTTCGTCGTTTTACATCAGCATCATCATCAGCATGTTAAGTCCACTAGGCGTAGGTAGGCCTCTCCCGTGGTTTTTACCCATAATTCCTACGCTGGGAATTCGGGTCGGGCATCGCAGGAAACAGTTATGTTAAGGATGCAGCTAGTCTTTAACTGCTCAAAATTATGCGTTTGTTTATAATGTTACAAGTAGAAGTTTCTGAAATCTGGTTCCATTCACGAAGAGTGTAATGAATTTACAAGGCACGCCAGGTCTTTAAGGATATTGATAAGAAGTCTGGTTCTCGTTGCTATGCGTCTACCTCGTAGGGATTGGGTGTACCGATTTAATAACAATTTACAGTTGATCGTTAAATATCTGTCTACCTATCTAAAGAATATGCTATAAATAACGATTTTTTTCCGTTTCAGATATTCGAATTCACCAACTCCGGAAGCACATATTGGTAAGTTTTGTTGCTATGACGTTATAGTAGACTGACTTATAAATTCTATTATTATCATTCATATGAATTTCATGTTAAGTCTTTCATTAACCGCTATTAAATACGATAGTACGTCTTTAAAGCTAACGGCCTAGTGAATTCAGCCTTCAAACCCTGGTAAGAAGGGGACGGGCGGGGAAAGTAACTATTTCCAGCTACACACCTGAGATACTTATTTATTTGCCTTTTAAGATTAAATATATCAAACTTAAGAAACAAGGAAAACGTTTTACATAAGGATAGTTATACATGTCAATCTTATGAACACTGCTAGGCCATAGAAGATACGGCACTTTTATACTTCTGAAGGCTCATGTCAAACGGTAAAACAATAACAAAAATGATGATAATAATATACATGTTAGGTTGTAATATCTAAATATTAAGTACTTAAAAATCGATTACCATACCAGGTAATAAAAAAATATATATCCTTTATAAACTCATCTCAAGTCAGTACAGAAATTTGGAAACAATCTCACTATCTTTTAATAATAGAATCTTCTACATCTTGATGTTTTTTATATACTTACACAAGTACAAAACGGAATACATGACTACGTTAAAAAACATTTTTATTAATGGATATAATATGCTATTATTATTACGATACGCATTCAAAGTGACATAATATGATTTTTTCAGAATCTTCCTTCTCACTTATCTGAATCAGTTTTCTCTTCAACCGGGCAGAGTTTACCGCACAGAAAATTATTGGAAATAGGTGCAATGAAGTTCAAAGGCGCATAAAAGTTTAAAGTGAAAACACTACAACTTTTAAAAGCGTCGCGAGCATACTTCGAGTGTTAGTTTTTTAATGCTCTACTTACCTAGAGTCTTAAATTCTTAAGTATTGGAGAGTAGATAGAAGAGTTCAACTGCCGGTGAAATACTTTTGATATTACCGGTGTTTTAAAAAGTGACTGTAATGTGAAAAAAACCTTATGAAAAATTTAATTTTATTACATGTAATGGTATAGCAAGTTGCAGCGCCGGTATTAGTGTGCGGTATCTTGATTGTTCAGGATATATATGCCTTTGTATCCCACTATACACCCGAGTATGTTATTTTTTCCAGATAACACAGAAGTTGTCTAAACTATACTATCTTTATCCGGGAACATTCTATTAAAAATGTTAAAGCATGATTTTTTGTTTCACTTGTATTTTATGTTGGAAAACAGACTATTTGACTATACAGACACATCCAAACACCTAACAGTTAAATTAAATAAACCCGTTATTCAGATCTGTGTCCGACTGGGAATCGAATTCAGAACTCTTCGCGGCGTCAATCCAGCGTGATCATACAAAGTTGTATGAATTATATGTTAATGATGTCGAAATGTTAAAAATTTGTATTAATGAATTCATATTATTCATATTTATTGAAAGCCTCGTTGGCCGAGCGTTTGCAAGCGCGACTACTAATCGGCAGGTCCTGGGCTTCAAATCCCGGGTCGGGTACTATTGGGTTATTCTAATTTAGAATTTATAGTAGTGACTCGGAGTCTGAATCCGTGCCTGGTGTATGGCAATAAGCTCACCACCTATTCCATAGAACTTAAACGTAACTGGTGAAACGTGGGGTCGTACTACACCCCTCTGCCTACCTCTTCGGGGATTACAGGCGTGATGCCTGTAAATGGGAAATTACCTGTAGTGTATAGCCTGATTTAATATATACTACACAAACTTCTTCTGTTTAGTTCTTATACAAGACGGTTTTGATAGAGTCGCCTACTTGAAAACACTTTAAGTAGTTCGCCGTACTGTTTACCGACGCTTTAAACCAAGCAAGGAGGTCGCAAGATAAAAGTCTTCTAAGCTCTATAAAATGTAAAGCTGTTACAAATTTTATTTATTTTCTGAAAAAGATGAGATAAGAAGAAAATAACATACAGGACCAATGAGCCATATATTTACTTAGAGCGGTTGATATTTATGTATTGTATATTATATATATGTTATATGGTATCATGTTTATCAATTGTAAGCTTTGACGATCTTTATCAAACTCTATACCAAGCTGTGGAAGACCAAGACAAATTATTATGCTTATGCGTACAACACAGCTACGAAAATCATATCGGATCGTAGCAAAGTGCTACGAATACTATCGCGTTCGTAGTTCGCAGCTACGTATAGTATCACAATCGCAGATTACTGCTACAAATTTGATCACATTCGTAGAAAGCCGCTACAAACTATATTTCATTGTAGGGAACAGTTACGAATCGACTCCAGTACAATAACCGGTATTTTTGTTGTATCCCGCTATTTAAACGCTATTTTCAAGACCACAGTACGTTATTTATCATGTATAATCTGTTATAGCGGTAAACCGAACTATATTTTATTTCGCTTTCATTAATAATTTGAATTTAAGTGAATTACTATGAATATAAGGTAAACATATGTAGAAACAGATATTTTCCATAATTAATATTTCTAATTGACTTCTTTGTTGGTCGAGTAGTTGCAAGCACGACTGCACACCTAGAGGTTTAGAGTTCAAATTCCGGGTCGAGTACTATTAGATTTTTCTAATATAGAATTTCTAGTAGTGACTCCAAGTCTGTATTTGTGCCTGGTATTTGGCAATGGGCTCACCACCTACTCCATGGGACATACACGTAACTGTTGAAACTGGAGGGTGTAGTACACTCCTCACCTACCCCTTCGGGGATTAGAGACTTGATGTTTGTTACGTAACATTTCGTATTCACTCATTTTGTCTCTCAACAAAATCTTTATGTAAATTATTATTATCATAGTTATATCTTTTAAAATTTATAAATTTTTCGCTGAAAAATATTCAGCTCTTCAAAGTCAATGACCTATGTAGCCTAGTCAGTCCTACGTTGTTTCTGGAATTTTCCATAAAGTCTATTCGAGGTCTAATTTCCATCTTACATGTGTAATTTAGTTCAAACTTTAATGGAGGCAAGTTCAAATTTTAATCTGTAAAAACATGCATAAATTAAATATTCGGTTTTCTTGTTTATTTTATGTAGATGTTGTTATAGGACTAGACAAGCGGGGTTCATAATTGTTCGGCCTGTGCTCTATATCGCTACACCTATTTTTGTGGAGCAATTGTTATTAAACTATTAAAGTATCAGTGTGAAAGGTGGGGTTCTATACAGGTGTATACTAAAAGCGATCTCAGTAGATCTACAACAACCGCCTGTTATGTGACGCAACCCTAATTGCATTTCATGTTGTTAATATTTACATTAGCATCGTATTAAAATATGTTAATCGATAGTGTTGCAAGTAGTTTACACAGATTGAACTGATATGAATGAGAGTTGGAGTGAAAGCTGCTGATTACTAAGTCGCTCGTCCTTATTTAATACTTAGTTTGTACGCTGATCCGTCTTCGTAATGTTGAGAAGGGAGTGCGAAGGAGAGTCAGAAGGAAAGATAGTAGACGAAAGATAACGTCTGGCTGTTATGATTTAATTATATGTAAAGTTTATTTATGTGTAGACAGTATGTTCATAGACTGCTGTATATTTGTGTGTATGAGAACAGTGTTTCTTGTTTACTTTTTTTATTTGTGTTTTTGTTTTTCTTTTTAATTGGTGTTGAATTAAAAAAGCAAGTTTTCTACTGGATTTTTTCAAAACACTTTAAAGCTTAATTATTTAAAAAGACCCCTATAAAACACATTAGATCCATCAGTGTGTGTATATATGCATGTATGTGCTTGTGTGTGTGCGTATGTGTTTCTTTGTTATTTTTTCTTTTAACAGTCAATTTGATAGTTCAATGTTACCTTATTTCCCTGAGGAAATTTCCTGCGGGCGGTAGAAAATTGAATCGGAGTATAGCTTTATTTTTACTATTTTTCCCCCATTTTATGTAATAACATAATTTTGTTACAAATAACTGTGGCGGTCCCTGAAGCGTGCGGAAATGGCTAGATTTATGTGTGTTTCATTGAAAGATCTTTAGTACACTCATTATTTTTTAAGTCTGAACGAGATTAGGTTTCTATATCAAGCAGTATACCTCTATAAATCCCAGCTCTACCCTACTATTTGGGACCAGACTATCAAATAATAAATATTTAAGACATGATAAATTTAAATTAAATTCTCCAAAAATACATATATTCATATCAATGCGTTATTTTCAATAAAAGAAACAGTAGAAACTATACGTCGCAATACTCAGCACTGACTTCGTTATAATATTATCAAAAATATATAATAACTTAGACAAATTTTACTTTAACATCGCTGTTAAAACCGATGTAATCAAGGAAACACTTTCACAATCAATTCAAAGTCGATTATAACGCGCGAACTCCACAAACTTCGGGGATTACGCGGGAAAGTTCCGCTACAAATGCTGGCCCGTAACCCCTCCCCCCCTGCCAATATGTAACACACATACGATATACAATATCGGTCGATGGCCCAACTTTCCGTAAGCTATGTTAATCCGATAGAAACTAAGATATTATAAATTCGCAGGATCGCGTGTTATTGTACCCAATCACTGGTATCAACACTTATGTACATACATACGTTCAAGAGAGAACGAACACCCCCCCCCCACTCCTTACCCCCTCTCTCAAGCAATACATTTGTACTATAACATGTATTTCTACATGACATGTACCTATTATTTATGTAAATATTAGTTTTGTCATCTAAAAACTGTAATGTTAAACCAATTGGTAATTTCTCTCTCCCTCGCCCCTTATTATACATATTATAATAATATTATATATTGATAAGATTAAGGCCATAGTCTGCCACGCTGATCAAATGCGAATTGTCTTCACATATGTTAGAGAATTAAAGATAAAAAACAAACAATTCATATTTAATTCATTCAAATATGTATCTGAGTTAATGGAAAGTTATTAACATTAAAATGGAATGGATTAAAATGGGTGGAGTTGCAAAAAAGTAGATCAATCACAATTATTAAAGCGAATCTCGCCAACTAATGGCGTGGATAATTCCCATTCGTTCCCAAGTCGATTATTGCGCGCCAACTCCGTCAACTTTCGGGATTGGGTGAGAAAGTTACTGTGAAAGTGTTAGCGCGATTTACATTATAGATAATATTGATTGTTGGATAAGCTTAAGTAATCCGATTTTCTGTTTGTTAATCTGTATTATCAGATCGTAATCGGCTCTGCTAAATTCCCTGGCCTCCTGGCAGCGTAGGCTGTGCGAGAAGCAGTGCTCGGCGATCCCTAAGCCACATGGCCAGCATGGGGATTAGGCGCAAAAACCTCTCACTGGAGGCCTATGGATGCATGGACTAAAACAGGTGTTCCTGTGTGTGCATGTGTATGTGTGCTTGTTATATTATTTTTATAAAAAAACGTAACATCACGTCTGTAATTCCCGAAGGGGTAGGCAGAAAAGTATAGTACACTCCCACGTTTCACCAGTTAAGTTTAAGTCTCATAGAATAGGTGGGAAACCCATTGCCATACACCGGGCAAAATTCCGTCTATTACTATGTAATACTATTGTTTTTGTTGTATTCTTATCTATTGTTATTGTTAAGTCTAGCGATTTATTTTTTAATAAAGAATCCCTCCTTTTTTATACCTCCATATTTTATTTTTTTAATGATCGAAAAATTTCTTGTCTAGTATTACTTATTTGAAAATATGTAATCTGAGATTCTGTTTTTGCTTGATTGCTATTCTATTTTTCTCTCCAATGTTAATAAATTTCAATTCAATTAAGTGCTCGAAATAAAATTCCAGATAGTACTTCGCATCTATACTATCACATTAACTATTTCCTGTCTTTGATTCAATATAGATACCCATTTTCAGGAAAGTCTTATAACATCGATTGCTCGTAGTAATGGCCACCATTATTGAACAGAAAGGATCCGAGTTCAATTCCGATTATTAATGTTTTGAGGTGAAGGGATTTTTCAATACTATCTTACAGTTATAAACGGTACGGATCGGGATGTCGTTTATTCGTCTTGGATTACATAAAATAAAAATATGTTTTTTGTAAAGTACATATAAGATTAATATAAAATAACTTCTCGGACCAGTTCAGAATAAGAAGTATACTATTACTAACTCTACTAACGGTATCTACTACCGTTCCCTATACATACAGTTCCGATATACTTGTGTATACACCACTATACATAATACCAGTATACATCATACCAGTATACCCATACAGCTGATACATTGTATATCTGAATATTATGGAAAATATATAGGCCGTGATATCTCAAAGGAAAATGTCACTTTATTTAGAGAAATTCGATAATCTAAAGTACCTATACATCGCTCGCCCGAGCACTTTACGAGTATATAAAGTGTAAAATATACAAAATTGACGTAATGTATTTAAGCGTAACTAATCAAAATAAACTATAAATTCAGTTCAAACCCAGCTAATCAAACTTTGGGAACCGCTGGTGACTTAATAATTGCCAAACTTTAATGTCAGTTTCAATTCGCGTTCAGCGCTTTATCGCAAATTATACTTTATTGCCGTCATATTAAGGTCTGTTTTGCTCTGAATACCCTCGGTAATATTGAAGTGTTAGGTGGATAGCTAGAATTTCAGTAATTCTAGATAATTAAATTATTCAGACGTTAACAAATTACCACTGTTTATAAAATATTTCATGGTACTTAGTGCTCTATTACGAACAATAGGATTCTGACGCCAGACAGGCAGTTAACGTTTAACCCATTACGAGAATGTACATTAATCTGCCCTGGAAACCTCAACAGCTGATGATTTATGAAGTTATCTTTACACCTATAAAACACTTTAATACCTGACATGCGTGAAGATGTGCTTGAACATTTTTAACATACGATACCATCTCAGCCAAGCCACAAGCGATTACATCTGTGGGTATGTATAGACACACAGATGTAATTTTATTTTATACGCCGTTTTCTTCAACTGTAATAGGAAACATCTGTCCCATCAGTGGGATGGGTGATGCAGACTTATCAGTACTGGAAGATTCGAAATCTTCATGATTATACCGCACTACACTAAACATAAGGCGTCGTCATTATAATTAACAACGGTTATATCAGTCTGCAATTGGTGTAAACATCAAGTACTTTTTTCATCATCATCAACTCTTACCAGTTCCCTTATTAGACCCTTTTTCAATTCCTTTTCGATTCCCTTTCGATTCCCTCCAATCCTTTTATCATTACCCTTATTTTTTACTTACAATGAGAATCACACAAAACCATTGTATTAAGAGCAATGTTAAATTGTACAGAAAATATATACAGAAAACTAAAGGCAAAAATATATGTATGAATAAAATAGATAGCTCAGATCACCTTCAATAAATATGTACATCTGAAATCACGATTCTCATCAAGCAAAATGAGGGTAGCCGTAAATCAATCAGTGGATTTTTTCTCCATCTGAAGCAGAAAGCGCGTCTTATTATAATTCTTACAGCCATAATACATCACGGTGGTAAGTGGACGATTTGAAAGTCAAATCGAGTTCTTGTTCCAATTTAACGGGAAAATTTGTGTTCGATCAATGTGGAAAAATAAAATTTCGATCAGTGCAACTTGGATCATAAAATATTAGTCAGATAAATACTATGCAAATATTATTGGATATACCTATTTGTATTTGTATAATATTTCGATAAAGTGGATGCATATCAGATAGTACTGGAATAATCTTCATACATATATTCACGCCAGGTCTAATGCTGGATAGACAGAAAGTACCGCGTGCCAAATATCTCTATGAGAACTGACATTCACCTTCTATACTCTAACATTGGTATCTTTGTACGTGTATGCCGATTTCGGAGACTTCTTATTCAAAAATGCTTCGTTAAGAAACATAACCTGTGAATAACATTCTAGATATGTTCAGATCGTGACAGCGTTATACAACTACATCAATACGTATACTCGTATAAAATACCAGTGTGAGCAAAATTTCGTCCGTACGTTCGCGGAATAACAAAGCGGCTAGGTGCTTACTATTAAAACCACGGAAATTTTCAGTAATGATCTTTAAAAGACTCTCAATTGTTCTTCACACTTGGCTTAATGAGAGCGTGTGTGAGTCTTTATTCGCAAGTCCGTTAATGAGGTGTGTTTTTTAAACCGCCCACGCGTCCAAAACCATTCGGTAATTAATCGTTAAAGTATACTACATACTACTGCCTACCCCTTCGGGGGAAAAACAAAGTATATATATATACAATAGAAAGCTCACAATACAGTGAAAAGTTTTGTACGATTTCATATAAACAAATATAGAAATAAAAGACAACATTGACAAGATAAACATTTCTAATTATTTCAACATTTAATAATTCGTTTTACGCGGGAACGCAGTCACTTCTCCTCGCACATGAGCAAGTAAGTATATTATGATCTCCGGTGGCATGCCTACAAACGCTATATTACACATTTAATAATAAAAAGATAATAAAAATCTTAACGATTAATTGGAATTAATGCGAAAAATGTAATGTTCAAAAATATAAAAAAATATATCAAACAACACCATGAAGCCATGTCCCTAACATATTAGACAAGGAGCACCGAATGCCAAATCTCTGTTCCTACATACCTGATGTGCTTCCACATTGATCACTTTCTTCACACTCTTCTTGCTTCTTCAGCTCTACAACCTTTAGTGTGTCGTGGCGTCCAGAAACCTTCTTACTGTCTTCGTACATTTACGCAATATATCATTCTATACATCATGATTATCATCATCATTATTAGCCCGTCATATTCCACTCCTGGACATAGTCCTCACCAATAGCACGCCACTGAACTCGATCTTCAGCTCATCGCATCCAACCACTGTCAACCACTGCACCTTGCCGCCGTTCTATGTATAATACAGGAAATAAACATTTCACGAGTGTTTATACACATGATACATATATAATGTTACCGCTTAACTCACGTACGTTTTTCGAGATGGCTCGGCTAGTTTCGCATTAGATTGACCGGCGGTCTCCGCCGCGACCTCGCTGCAAACGGCGGCGGTGCATGAGTTAAGCCGATACATATATATGTACCTACATAATATAGTAAATGTTTTCGACGTAAAAATGAAAAGCGTCTGATAGTGAAACCCACATGACGTCGGGCTCACTGCATATTGGGAACGATTTCAATTTCCTGCTTATTTCCGCTCGCTTGTTCCCTCTTGCACGCTACGTATGTACGTTTGTTTGCTGAATAAATTCGTACCCCGTTGCAATTCATACAGTTTTCACTATTGCTTCTACTGGTTACTGACTCGACTAATTCGGAACAACAATTTGTCTTTATTTGCAAGAACAATGTTCAGAATAGTTCTTTTTCTAAATTACGCGTCCTCTGGTTTCACCGTTAGGCATGCAAATTTTTTTAATACAAAATGTAAAATTGTAATATGTTTCGATAATAACAATAAAATTTATACACAGAAAAAGAAACATACAGAGATGCAGTTTTTACGAATAGCACAGAATAGTTCATCATTCAATTCAACAAATTAATTGTATCAGAAACAAATAAAAAGGTAACATATATGTAGGGGCCGGCAGGGCAGTGTAGTACACTCCCATGTTTCACTAATTACGTTCACGTCCCATCATGGAGTATGTGGTGAACCCATTGTCATACACCGGGCTCAAGCCAGACTCAGAGCCACCGCTAGAAATTTCCACTAGAAAATTTAACTTAGAACAACCCAATAGTATTCGAATCCAGGACCTGTCGATCAGTAGGGCAACAAATAATAAAAAGCCCCACTTTTTCATCATTGCTAAAACAGGGTATACGAGTGCGCTTATGTCTTAAATAGAACTTGAAAGTATCCTATAAATTTCAATACCTCTCTACCGACGGGTAATCTGCCGTCTACAATCATTAAAAATCTATTTTGCAATCAAAATGTTATATTCAAAGTTAATCGTTCTTCACACAATGCACACAGACAGACAACAGATAAACACATTGTAATTAGGAGAAGCATCAGAGTTGAGGACATAAAATTGTTTATTCAAGGAACTACGGCGCCGAGAATGTTCCATAAAGTAATTCGACTTGAAAATTTTAAAACTGCTCTTAGGTTAATGGCTCTTGTTGCGGCTTGGAAATGAGCGGAAACGATCTTGCAGTTCTGCATCGTTAATATAAAGGCTTCATGAATACGTACTTATATATTCCCATATATAAAAAAGAGATACATACATATGTTGAAGTAAATTAGGTCTGTAAGGTTTATTTGCATTCGGCGATCTGCCTACTTCGTTAGAACTCTGGCATGACAGTAGAATAATGATAATTATAATGTACATATAAATCCCGTATTTACTCTGACACCTGAATTAAGGCCATGCAAAATAAATGTACAATAGAAAAGGCGAACTTACCGAGACCCGAATTATTATTACTGGGTTTATTTAAAAAGTACCTGCAACACAGTTGCAGCAAGATCCGTACATGAAAACCACTAATCCTAAGCAAGGTTGTCGAATTTAGAAACTTATTTCTATATAAACCTACCATAAAAAGTTCTTTTTCCCAAGGTAAGGAACGATTTGAATAAAATGCAAATGACTGATTTCCGTCTGACATTTCCGAACGCTATTGGTGAAAGATACCATCTTGTAGCACTTTTCGTGTTCAGCACCAATAAGGTTCTTTATCGACCACAGCTGTGGAATGTAACTGTAAAGAACTGATAAAATACTACGATAATCTTCACGTAACATAACGCCTGTAATCCCCGAAGGGGTAGGCAGAAAAGTATAGTACACTCCCACGTTTCACCAATTACGTTTAAGCCCCATGGAATATGTGGTAAGCCTATTGCCATACGCCGGGCACGATTCCAGACTCCGAATCACAACTACAAATTCTAAATTAGAAAAATTTAATAGCACTCGACCCGAGATTTGAACCCAGGACCTCCCGATCGGCAGTCGCGCTTGCATCCACTCGACCAACGAGACAGTCAATCTCTCTACGATTCTAATCACCATATATTCTAGTAAATTATAGAAAGAAAATATTCAGTTCAAGGGTTTTTAAAGGTCACACTTGAAACCTTGTGGGACCTCTGTGAGAAAGTACACTAAAATATATGTACTACAGAATTAGTAAGATTTTCAAACAGTACTTTTCTATATATGTTTTCATCTTTCGTTTCCGCCTCAACAAATTATCTACTGTTTTCCCACTAACACGGAAGTTTATATAAATTTGATGAATCTCGTAACCAACTTATCTTAACCGCGAATATGGAAATTCAATCCACTCGCTTCCTGGCCTCAGCATCTTCGTGACACATCCGTCTCAACAAATTGTCGCTACAAGAGAACTTCTAGCTACATTGTGTGCACCCGCGAGCAAATAAACGGTGATATATTGCATTACCCTTTTACTTCTCTTGCGAGCGCTTCTTAATTAAAATAGTTACAACCCATTAATAGACTACACTTAGCATTGATAGCATAACTGTACCTGAATATATTATAATTAGTTCTTTCATGCGATGACTTATATAAAAGTATTCCAAAGGTTCTCACTAGAATAAAAATTTTTGAATATTCTACAAACTTCATAATACTACATACATACTTTCTGAAAACCAAAGCAACATCGTCGCTTCCAATAAAATACATTTTTTTAAAACAATATCCCACCTACTCGTCTAGAAATATCACCTTGTTACAATTAATGTTTCTGGAGATTTCAGTAGGTAATGCAAAAACGTCCTAACTGAACATACATGTACATTATATCTTTGAAAATGTTGTAAATTTACTAGATACCTGTCACAATGTTTGAAACGCAATTATTTTTAACATCGCACATCATCAACCCTCTTATCATTTCAGTATTGGACATCCGTGTCCAATACATGAGATCCGTCTCATCTCAGCATTAAGGCTGTAATCTGCTCCTCTAAACAAACTCGGATAGGCACTTTTACATGCCTTAAATACTCGTATAATGTTTTTTCTTTTTCAGCAGACTATTACACTGATCAAACACGCATATCACCAAATACGCCTAACAAAAAATACAATATTGTTTTCAGATAACAAAACAACTTTATTAATTAAGCTACGTACCTATAATTCAACAAAAGATTCTGATGTAGATTCTCTAGTACATATACTTGGATGTATATTGAGTATTATACTTTCACACGGCCAACTGTATACGAAGCTCGTTACATTCGCAAGGGTTTCGCAAACACGGCGCTCCTGTTTTCCCTGGCAGACTCAATTGGGACCCTTTTGTTCAACCCTGCAAGGCTATCTTAAACGAGGGTATTACAGACCCTTTCAGAATGCAAGAGGAATTGAGATAGCGTATATCATCTCGAGCCGAGCGATAAATTTGACGAGATACGTCCAATTTGGAAAAGGGGGGATGGATGAGATGTAAATAGGGAAAGATATG